>OY720452.1:53556041-53661041 GCA_963082715.1 Harpalus rubripes
ATTACATTTTTTTTTATAAAAAATGTACTCTACCTGTATACCTATTTAAAATTGTGAATTCGGTGGACACTGACAGTGGCTTATTACCCTACAAGCCCACGAAACCCAGGCTTGTGGCGCAAAATCGTTAGGAGCTTACTAAGTTTTCAAACAAAATTGAAAGTAAAGGCCCGTATTACGCAAACTAGTTATACCAACTGTTCGGGAGAACGGTCATTTTCAACGCAAAAGAATTAAGAGTTTTAAGAAAGATCAAAACTCTCTAAATTCAAATTAAGTGAGTATTGACATGTACAGGGTGCCCATGTTAAAAGTTCCCGTCTGAAAATTTATGAATAGGCAATCCATGATACATTTCATAAGAGACTTGATTTTTAAAAATTTGTTTTGCTCTTATACCTACTGTGATTATTCAATTTATAGTATTAATATTTATCAAGTGGCTTATAAAATGTATTCTGTTTTGCCTATTCTTAAAATTTCAGGCGGGAACATATAAAGTGGGCATCCTGTATATTCGCTTCCAATAATTTAGCTTAGATTAGTATTACTGATTAAAATAGAATAAATTGTATTTGAAACCTTTTTTCGTATTTAGTCTAATTATTATATTTATTGTTGTACATACGACTAGATGTTAATAACATAATAATGCAGACATTATAAAAAAAATGTGCATATCAGATTTGCACTGTCAATGAGTAAGATCAGTGATGGTGTATAAATATAAATAAATACAGCCAAATATTAATACATTACATACTTAAAACAAATTAAATGTGAACTTTAATTTTCTATTTTATAAAAATTTCTATAACTTTATATAATTCTGATATTTTTTTTTTTTTTTTGTTTTAAATAATCTATTTCTTTTTCTCCCTCTATATATTTGTTGTTAAAGAAAGTTCCCGAAGTTGGTTTTGCGAATACATCTTGGGATAAGAATACCGTTTGGTGGAATTAAAGTAAGATCCATCATAATAGAGCGAACAGGTTCTTGGCCCTCGTAAAATCGGGAGATACATCCCGTGTCACCAGCGAAAAATCCCTCATCGGTCAGACACGAAGTCTTGTCCCTCGGGACACATTGCCGGTCCCGCTGTCCACGTCTTTCTGGCGATTAATGCCCGCCATATTGATTCCTCCTACCCCCAGGATGTCAAACAGATTCCTTTCTATTGGCTACGCGCGACGAAAATTGATAGCAACAGAAAAAAAAATCAGCACAGGAAGTATTTGACTCACGTTTCTCATATGTGTATGTTATGTATGTTTGAGATCGACAAGGCAAGGCTAATCAAAATTTATGACTTCAGGATGACCACAGGCTATAAAAATCCTTTGAAATATGTGGAAGAAGAAGGGAGGAGTAGCAACAGATGCTTCAGTCATTTCCTTACAATCACGCGTTGATATTGCACACACATTTCCTGATATAGATGAAATTTCGTTTCATTCTTCGCGCTGTATTAAAATTGAGACGCAAAACTCGCTAAACAAAAAAGCAGAAGCGATAGCGATGCTTAAGTTTTAAATTAAATAAAGGCGTCACATATTTTGATTGTAGGAACATACGGCGAAAATCTATGGTTTGAATTTTATCTATGATAGTGAAGATATGGCTCAAATTCTCAAAAATTACAGTTTTTGTAAATAATATAATATTATAAACTTATTTATTCGTCTATGCTGTATTTACTTTTATATACAGACAGATGCTTCAAAATTAAACAACAAAACAAAGAAATTGAAATAAAGAACCTGAAAATAAGTGTATAAATACAGAAACAAAATCATTTAAATTCTTCGTTACCGAGGTATTTACATTAGAGGTAGCAAAAGCGTAACAAATAGTTTTAGTTATAACAGTGATATATAAATCAATTTTAAAATTTTATTGTATCTACCAAATTATATATTATAATATTTTCTTATTTGCTCAAAATTGTGTACTTGTACGAGAATTTTTGCATTTTTGTCTGGACAATAATTAAATAAATAAATGACGAAAAACTATTCAGGCATACGAAGGAATAAGTAATAACACTGCAACAGTATTGTAAAGAAACTGCATCTGTGATGGAGCCGTTTTATACTTGTATTTAGGTTCAGGACCATTACCTATTATGAACAAATTTTGTAAGAAAATATGATGATATTGAATTTTGTACAAAAAAGTTTTAAAATTGAGTTATATTTCATTGTTATTTCAACCGCTCCAGTTACGCTTTCTCATATATGAACATCTCCGAAACGAAGCATTTGTGAGATTTTGTTTACATGAATAGATGAATTTTTTCATTTGTTTTTTGAGTCTTTATGAAATTTTAATTTTGGTTGTTTAATCATAACCTATGTATGTATAGAAATTAAGAATAGATAAATCGGAGATAATATATAACATACAAAATATACGTAATATAAAATGACGACATATTGTAATACACCTTTGTCGTTTTACAACATTTGTGAAAATATTAGGCATATGGCACATTGATGTAGCTATATGAGAACTTTACGGATAGTTTAGGTTATATTATTTTAAATAAGATTAGATTTCTGTAGGTACCAAGTTCAGTTTATATTAAATAAAGTTATGTAAATTTTAGCATTTAACAAATCTAATCCAATTATTCCCAACCTTGGAAAAATTCACTATATTGTTCAGGTTTATGTAAAACGGACCATTTGATTCACAATATGTCGGCGTTCTACAAAATACACATACATTTTCCAATATGCTGGGATTTACTTATATGCCTGCAAGAGATATACAAAATTACTGGAAAAAGTGGTGCTATTGTTATTGATGTAATATACTGAAGATTAATGTTTAAAATTATTGTAGAACTGTACTGCAGTGTTCTTATAGAGTACGGGTGATCAAACACTCGATCGCGACATATTTTTAAGGTGACCGCGTACACTCGCGTCATTTAATTTGCTCTTTTTTACATGGTCTCAAGTCCCTATAAATTTGATAATTGTAGCAGTTTCAGTGTTTGACACAAATGAACACAGACAAATTATAAATCGTTGGAAATTCAACAGTGATAATTTTTTTAGTGTCACCATTAAAAAGAAAATAAGAAATGCCCTAAAGAGATGTAAATCAAAATCCAGTAATATTTCACATTTGCAAGTTATTCTGATAAATGGAATACTGAAAAAATTACATTTTCGCCTAATGCTCTACGCATTTTTTTTTTAAAACAAAAAATGGAAACACCACTAACATCGTCCCCTAGTGGGCCAACTTTTGTCTAATTTAACCAACTTCGTATCTTAAAGTCCTCGAGATACTTATGCAGGGAGCATTTTTTTGGCATCATATATTATATTAATTTTGTATTTTTTTTTTCATTCGTTGTCGATCGCTCGCCGCCGAATAGTTTTGTGGTCGATCTCCGATAATAAAAGTTTGAGCACCCCTATTATAGAGAGCATTTCATGCTAACTTTACACATTAAAAATATTTTTTGGAATAACTACATTGATATAAACAATAGTAATTTAATTTTTTAATGGCACCAATTGGCACTAATTAAACACTGGTTCGTTGTACTAAATTCAATATAAATTTCACACCATTATGATGTTTTCGCTAACTTTACAGTGCTTAATAACTTAATGGTAGTCAATAATATGCAAAAAATTTTACAGTAATAATTAGCACTTATTAGGCATTAATTATTAATTTGAATAAATTTTTAAATTTGCAACTCTTTAAAGCTAGCGTGAAGTTAGCAAACTATTTTTATTCTCCAGTAACTCGTTCAATATGCAGAATATACAGAAAGATATTTTTTCACCAATTGACAATAATTATACACTAATAATACTAGTGAAGGTCATTAGCCTATTGTGAAACTTTAATGCCAAGGGAAGTTAGAGGGAAATAAATTAAAGCTCATTATTTCGTAGACGGAAGGTACAAGGGTAATTTTTTTTGACACTAATTAGCTCCAATCTGGCACTAATTCGCTGTTCCGTTTATGTAATTAGTGCTTTATCTTTTAGTGCTAACTTCACACACCTACTTTTATTTACCTATTTATTACTCACATTTTTTTACCTATTTACTACCCAAATGACAGTTGCTTAATTAATCACCGCTCAATAATTGACCGTCGCGAATCGCACAGCTGCAGGATATAATATTTATTTTTCTGACAAATCAGATTCATTTTAACTATTTTTCCTGTTGCAAAAAATATCTATCAAATTGTATAAGCTAAGCGTGCAAAATTTTAAGTTTCTATCGCCCGGGTGATCGTCGCCCACTTAAGTATCGTCTATACTTCATTTCAGGTAAGAAAATAGTGGATGACGTTTGAGAGCCGACCAGCTTTACATGTATTAAATAAATAATTTAAATTTGTGAAACCAAACTCTAAAAATAATAAATATTTTTTCCTACAACCGTGCGTGAAAAGTACTTTTCACGCACTTATTACAGTGTGAAAAGTGACACTTGAAAAGTAAATAGGCGTTGCTAGGCAACATTAAAATTTGGTTAATTTACCTGTCAAATATATAATTAGGTAGTAAATAATAATGAAAGTAATAAAATTTATTGAGAAATATGAATATACATATAAATGAAACAAATCTAATATTTTTTTAACAGATTGTGTACTAATCTAATTTTTAAGAACATTAACATTTTTTTGACATGTATTCTAACCTAACCTAATTTTTAATATTAATATTAAATGTACAATTTGTACATTATAAAAGACTAATCATCGTTTGTCTGAGATTCTTCCAAGTGTTTAAGTTACATTTTGTACAGTGTTATGAGAAAGAGCACTAACAGTATTTGAAGCTTCTGAATGCCTGTACACTCAGTATTATGAGAAACATCAATACCATTTCGGTTGTAGGAAAAATGTTGTATGCAACACATGTGTAAAATAGCATTTTTTTGTCTCGTGCTACAATGCAAAACATCGCACATGACCAAAAAGTACTACTTTACACACTTGTTAAATAAATAACTATTATCTGTAAAAACATACAAGACCTAAATATTAAAAATTAGAACAAAACATGGTTGAACATCACTTAATTCTGTAGATTTTATTTGATAATTGACAACTGATAGGTGATTTTTTTTTGTTTTTGTGAACTAGGTTTGCATTATGACCAATCAAAGGGCAGAATTTACATCGCTATCTAAACCTACGTCATTTTCTTCCGTGAAACGAAGTATAGTTGACCATCTCCCTCAGTAACTCGCCCACTTGTACGTCGCCCAATTGTCATTTACCGTAACTCGGTTGCACTAGGGCTGCATTTTATAAATAAAATAAATATATCATCACGGCTTATTACCCATTTCTGTGTGTGCCAATCTGCTTTGTGCATTTTATAATATAATAATAAATAAATTAACTTAGTGTAGGCGTGTTGCGGCCTGACTGCTGTTTTTTCAATTTATCGTTTGTCACACACCCGGTACTGTGGACAAGGCGTGCAGCATGCGGCTGTACTGCAAGTTATTTTTACTCGAGATCAGACAAATACCATTCAACTATCGATGTTGGTGTATAAGATAATGTATATCTATTTGACTGTAATGTTTGCTTTCGTGAGCCTCTCATACTTTTTCTAGAAAGCTGCTCTGATGTGTGTGTATCGAGATCAATACTCAGGAGGTATAAATTCCTTGAACTGTGCAGAGAGAAGGGTTCTATCTTCATTACGTGATAATAGCCGTGCAAATCTAGATTAGAGAGTCGCGCAAGTCGCAGAAACTCACCTTGCTCTTGCGTTCGGCATAAAGCGCTTTATTAATGATCTCCCGTCCTGCCTGTCATCTTCAACATATGCACCACCAACCCATCATTACGAAACCTAATTACTCGCCCTAAATAACGGTTGTTAACCGAATTTATTTACAAAGCCCGCGGAGCTAGATGGCGAATTGGGAGTTATAGTCGATGTGACTGAGGACAAATCGACCGGAATATATTACACTTGTTTAATTAAATTTACCTCCTAACCAGTGAGAAGAATATGAAGCTTAAATGGAAATTAATGACCCGAGATTATTAGATGCGCAACAATAATGTATTATAGGTCATTAGTCAAATCACCGCAGCAGGTTGAGGGCGCATTTTATAACGGCCTCTCCGTCTTATACCATTTTTCACATATTCATTCTCCTTTCATACGTTATTTACAAACTTTCGCAATTTATGCACCGGAAAATATTAATACTATAATTGCTCGGAAGTTTCAATTAATAAAAATTAGTTATAATTTGCAAGCAGTTAAAATATTCTTTCAAGGATTTATTACCTTATATATTTTTTCATTAGTATTTCGTATAATACCTTGTTTTATAATAGGTGTAGGATGAGTTAAATCAAAAATCAGTTTTATTCTCGTAGTTTACAAATTAGCAAAATATTGAACACTTTAATACGAAATCACTCAATTAATTTTACATGTTTGCTTTTAACAGAAAATATCACAATGAAATATTTAGAGTGTCCCATAACCTTTATTTTAAAAATATTTAATATTATTATTATTCATATTCAGTAACTCTTTTGTTTTCTACTTTACATATATTTTATATAAATATACCAAAACAAAATGTTCATAGCCAACTTAAGTAGATTTATAAAATTATACACTATACCTTATTCCATTTAAGCCATTCAGTATTGCGGAGCATAGGGAACACTTTTGACCTCTCTGATTGGCTGAAATTAAAGACAAGAGACAAGTTTACGCAATGTAATTTCGGCTACTTCAGATTTGCGCTGTTGCCAGTGCCATCTACTGAATGGAACAGAGCATATGCTCTATTCCATTTAAGTCATCCAGTAGATGGCACCGGCAACAGCGCAAATCTGAAGTTGCCGAAATTACATTGGGTAAACTTGTCTCTTGTCTCTAATTTCAGCCAATCAGAGAGGTCAAAACAATTATCTATGATTCGCAAAACAGAATGGCTTAAATAGAACAAGGTATACACATACAATTTACTTATTATCCATTTTTTAAAATCTATCAACTTCAGCGTAGAACATGCTACGTGAACGTGTACTATCCTTATTTTTAACGAAAAATTAATTTTTTTAACAAAAAATCTGATGTGGTTAGCACATTATAATCTGTTAGTTATATGTATTTTGTACAAATTTCATACATAAAGTTCCTTGCAGAAGATTCTATTTCTTGTACATTACCTTCTGGCAGTTATATGTATTTTATATAAATTACATACAGAAAATCTCTAGCAAAAGATAATATATTTTCAGTAAAATTTTAAGACAAACATACTATGTCAATTTCACATGACACTAACATAGAATTTTTAGGCTTGATTTCCATTAGTGGTACAATGAATGGATACTTCTTTCTCCAATGTATGGTAATGGACCCATTTACATCTACTTTCAGGGTAAATTGACAGCACGATGACGACCCAGTGATATTTATTGATTTACATACCGTCATCGTACCGTTATTGCACCGTCATTGTACCTAATAGTATCTGTTTCCACAGCTGGCAACTTTATGAAATATAATTTCTTTATAATTCTTTAATAGTGAGTAAAAGTGTAAATGACAAACATATTTGCAATAAAATTTATTCATGCCGTCATTTAGACCATACTATGGTCTTCATCAGGGCTAGAATGGTTTAGTTTAGCCCTGAACCATAGTAAGGTTAAAACGTCGGCATGAATAAATTTTATTATTGACTGCTAGTCCGAATCATTGTTACTTCTTTCTCCATCTCCATCCCAAACACAGTCGAACATCTTTTTTTTTTGGAAACATATTTGTGTTTTGGCCTATCAGAAGCATGGATATTATAATTATACTAGAACAATTTTAGAGTAAACACGGAGTATGCGAGTAGTGTTGTTAGAGTGCGTAATCCGTACAACAACCTTTGATTATCATAGTTACCAAGGCGGTAACGAGTAGACTCTAATAGACCAGCACTACTAAGTATGTTCATGGCTAGTTGGAAAACTTCTCGACCTAATGTATAAATACGAGTACACTAATTAGTCTAATATTATTATCAAATAGAATAGACATGCTACATTACCAATAAGAATAATTTCAAAAATATAGTCGACCTATCAAATTACAAATTATTCATAAAGCGACACTGCATTGCTTGCAATTGCACACACACGTAATGATCAAATTAATCTCGTAAGCTTGGTTTTACAAATGGATAATTTGAAGCTTAATTAGCTGATAAATGTTACTATGTTTATTATCATTTGAAACGACTTAATTTTGTCATTTGTACTCTATACTGGTTGCTACATTCACGGACCATTATTATAATTTAATCCAAATGATCAAAAAGTAAGTATTTTTCGGGTCATAAAGAGATGAAAATTGCTGTAAATTTATATTTTGAAAACCTTAAAGAATTCTTTTAGGATGACTGGGATACAAGAACAAGAATTTCGTCGAACCAAGTTTATTGTAGTTTAGATGGTTGAATTTTGTAAAGTAAAAATAATTCTGAATCCAAGATATAATCCTTCAAAATTCATGATCTTTTCATTTTACGCACTTCTAAAAATTGCAACTGGTTAAGTCGATGTGACCGAGAGAGATCAAATATTTTAGTCCAGTCGTGGGGTTTAAAATTAAGGCTTTATGCTACAAAAGGTCGGGTATTTTAAATTTTTGGATGTGTATTTTATTTAGAGATGCTAAAAATCCAAGTTTTTGACCTTTGTGCATTTTCAGATATACTGCCATCATGGAAAAATTATGTATATCATCAATTTTCTTAAAATATCTCCTCATCAGTAGCTATTCGAGCAAAAATAGTTATCAGTGAACAGTGAATTTATTTGCAATGAACTTCCACGTGTGAAACAATACTGAATTTAGGTTTGCACATCTTTACGGCACTTTTTTATTATTTTTTTCAACGATGATTCGCATTTATGTTCTTTTGTTTTAAACAGCAAGAAAATACAATATAAATTTTTGTTGCCTTATTAAAATAATAGCTGTATAAAACAAAAGAATCTAGGTAAGTTACACATCGTTGAAAAGCTGAAAAATCATTTTTTCAATGTTGATACTATCGACCGTATCGTCCATATAAAATTGTTACTTTCATTTTACAATCCAAAATGTAACAGTGATTAAAAACTTAGCATCGCCATTTGAAAAAAAATAAAAAAGTGATCTAAAGAATTGGAAACCAAAATTCGGTATTATTTCATTTTGCAAGTTATTTGAAAAAATTAGATTAATCAAAATTTACTTCTTTGACATGACAATATCTAATGATTTTAATCGATGTAGCTCGCTATTTATTGGCTATGTTTCCAAATCAAAGTTGTAGGGAATTTTGTCTTCTACAAATATCATAACTATTCAAGCTCTAATTTGGTGAGGAGATATTTAAAAAAAATGATTATTTGTATAATTTTCCAAGATTTTTTATTAAGACATATAAATGTAACACATCCAAAAATCAAAAATATCCTACCTTTTACAGGGTAAATCTACCCCAGTTATTTGTTATTTTTAAAATTTTACACAAATTGCACATTAGCCGATCGATATATTCTTTATAAACTAACTTAGATGCGAATTAGACATGAAATTAACGACGTTCGTTAATACGCTGGGTAACTACGTTTCTCACATTATTTTTAATAACTATATTCATTTCCTTCATACGTTATTTACAAACTTTTACGATTTATGTGCCACTAAATATGAAAACTCTAATTGCTCGGAAACTTGAATTAATTAAAATTAGTTATAATCTGCAAACAAACAAAACTATAATCAAATTAAAAGTTCGTTACTTAAAAAGAATTACGCTAGACAAACAAGCGGCGAAGTTTGACTTAATCTCTCTCATACAGTGTCGGCTGTCGGCTACTTAATAAAAAATGATGTCGAAACTTGGTAGCAGAGTAAATAAGGCGCCCTCTTTTAATTTCCAAGTGTGAGACGAGGAGGCAGCGCAATTAATTCACAACGCGACGTTTGTTAGAAAAATTCAATTTGCCCGCACATTTCTCCTGATCATTCCGTGGTGGCTGTTTACTTTAATAGCAGCCCTAATGAACGCACAGGAAACATAACTGAATAATTTCCCAAGCAGACCAAATAAAAGGACTTCAAAACACATCACGGGAAACTGCAGAAAATTATACAATTCTTACTTTTAATCTTGAAAAATTTGTTTGGAAATAACTGCTTCTCTTTCATGTATATACGTAGCTGTTGTGAATAAAATCCAATGGGGACTTATACAATTCAAACTTTTTGGGCGCCATCTAGCGAGTAGCGAGTAAAAAAGTATTTAATAAGTAGATGTAGTGAGCAAGATTTAGCACTACAGTTTGACATTTATCATGTGCTCCAGCACGTGATCACAACAACTGTTCTTTGAAAGGAAACGTAAACATTTTTATATAATTATTTAAGTATATGATCTACTCAGTGCATACCTTTCAATTAATTCATGTTTATTTCCACTTTTCTTCAAACCCCGGCATTCTAACCATCTTTTCGACTGTAAGACTGAATGATATCAATGTTTTTAAACACAAATCGTGCCCCCGGTACATCATTTGTGGTAAACTCATTATTTATTTGTGAACTTGTTTTTTTAGACATATTTCAAATTCCAAAGAACACTACACTTTAGTACAAGAGATAATTAATAATAGAAACTACACAAAATAACATAACCAAACTTTGCGGAATAAATAACAAACAAATTGTAGGATCAACTAAAGGGGAGAGCATGCAATTGAGTCGGACGTAGTATATCACCTCGCTTTTTCTAAAAATTTGATGTCCTTTTCTAAATTGTGTGGAGGGAGGTCCGCCGCCGATCCGCCGCGGGTGACGTCAAATTTATAAGTCCCCATTATATAATTATATAATAAAAAACTATACATATACTTTTATTATGATGGACTGAACAAATTAATACCTATAACATAACCAAAAGAATAAAACCACATAAAAAAGTGAAATAAATTGGACAATGAAGAATGTTATATAAATTCACCTTAATATAACACTATTTAAAAACCTACTGACCGAGTAGTCATGTTAAATTTAATTTTAAATGAAATGTTAATAATACCTATTCAGAGGAGATGGGTGTATTAAATAATTTTGTCATAAATAATACTATTAACGAGGTCACTAGAGATAAAAAAAAATGAATGACACTGCCCACACTTGTTGAAATATCCTGGGAATAAATATAATTAACACTTTGGTGTCAGGATTTAAAAAAAATGGTCCCAGGGGCCACAATCATATTTTCACTGTAAATGGTTGCTAATATTACAAGAATTCATTATAAGGTATCAGATTATGAAATTAATTTATTTTACGTTTATTACAGACTAGAGCAAAATTAATTTGCGGTGACACATTGGTCTTGCACGGCCTCCAGCTTTTAAAATTGTCCAATACGGCCATGTGAGACAAACGTGCCACCTCACCATTACATGCACTGACAAAAAGATATAATTACGTGAACTGTAAATTTATTACAAATAAATCCTAAGCTTGAATAGACCCAAATATATCTACAATTGAATCAATGTAATAATTTATTTGAAGCATTTATTTGTCTCAAATAAATATATATTGAGATCAATTATATTTTCTCTTTCATGAGAACTATGCATTTATTTACCTTAAGAATTATTTTAATTAATAATTTATTTGAACCAAATTTATGTACCTATTTTTCATAACCTGTGCACTCTAAGTAGACTAAAATTGAAGGAAAATAATTAAATAAAGACCAGTATATTTAATTTTTTCGTACACTATATTTTTATTAACTCACAAATACATCATTAAGAATATTAATGTATATAATAAAAAAAATTATAAAAGAATAAATACACAGTCTTTACAGGTACCGATGCATGTGCCTTGGCATAAAATATACACTGAAGTGCAAAGCAAATATCCAAAACTCCACTCAAGTAGTATATTTTTCACTGTTTAGTCACCCATATATACTACTTTTTACAGGGCCGGATACGAGGACTAACGTCGGCCCGGCCATATAGTGGCACCCCAGCCCGAATCAAAATTAATTCCAATTTGAAAACGAATAATTTTAAATTATTGTTTCTGAACCTGGATTCTAGAAATCCTACGACCCTTGAAATTTATATTTTTGTTTTTTGTTGCAATGTCTTCTTTTAGCGAAAACATAACAATGAAACACAAAAAAAGCGCGGAAGCTGGTATTTACCTATATTATTTTTTTGCAAAAGTAAAGTCAGATTTTACCTACTCTAAAGGGTGCACTTTTAAAAATTATGACTTCTTCGCTTGCAAATATTAAAAAAATACTTTAACGTAACATCACCTAATCCTAATGCACTGAACTGAATTTGACGAAATTCGGGTGGTTGCATGCATTTTATAGGTATTTGTGAAAAATGTGACTTTTTTGCTTGCAATTTAAAAAAAAATACTTTAATGTAACAGTAACCTAATGCATAGAACTCAATTTGCCGAAACTTTGGAGGTTACATTCATTTTATAGGAATCAAACCCTAATTTAAAAAAATGTCATAATCACTATAAATAATGCTTTCTGCGTCCAAATTTTTGTGGAATTTAGTGTTTTTAATGGTTTTGCAAATATATATAACCATCAAAATAAAATTCTTGAGTGATAGGTATTCTAGACTTTAGACGTTTTGGTTAACATTAAATATTATTTTTTCTTTTGATTATATATTTAAAAATTGTTGTAAAAATAACAATGATTATTGAATGAAAAACAAATCACCAGAAATGAACACTGTCACAAATGAGCTAATGAGCACCATCAAACAACAAGATGAAACGTACAACAAATGAACAAGTCCATACAAGTCACTGCACTTAAAATCGTCATTTGACAAATTGAACATTGTTCACTCAATGGAAATATTATTTTGCCACAAATAATATTTATTTGTGACAACTAAATGTAGATTCATACGATAAAAACTATTTTTCATTGTGATGAATATAAAGTTTACACAAATATATTATGAAATTAATTCAAAACAGTTACATATTTCTAGAAAACAAATTATATTTCAGAAAATTATAAATTTATTTAGTAAAAATCTCAATTTAAAGAACTATACATAAATATATTAGGTTAGTTGAAAAAATTAAATTTAAATGAAATAAATCACGGTCAAATAAATAATATAACTGTAATAATTGAATGAATGAAGTACCCCTTAATTATGAATATTTATTTGCTAAAAACCAGCCATTTTTCTCAGTGTGTCTGACATGTCCATTTTATCCAATATGGCCGTGTGAGACCAACGTGTTACCTCACCATTTCATATCTGAACCATGTTCATAACTCCAATAGTAATTTTTCACCAAATATGAGCAAATGTACTTCCAAAATTATTATCTGTATAACCCTGAATTTATGGCCGCGTGAAGTCACATTGGTCCTACATAATCAGTAGGCCAAACACGGTTTCTGACACGTCAGACCGCACTCTACCCTATAACATAAGTTTCAATGCTATATTCAAGACCAGCCGAACATATAATTTTATATAAGTCCACATAGGTATCACGCGGCTATAACGGTCAAAAAAGTGTGGGACCACTACAAGGCATTTAAAGTGTCAAGAGAGTGGTATTTAACGTTAAGTTTTTAATTATTATATTTGTAATGAAAGAGTTAAGTCGATTTATAATTCATGGAAGATAAAGTATATAAGAATTTTAATTGTTTTATTTAACAAAAACAACATATGGCATATTCTGGTAAAAACAATAACTAAAAACAAAGTAAATTTATATTATTTTTTCACTTCATTTCAGGGAAGTATTGACTTGCTAATTCAAGGATATTTTTTTTTGTTTGACAATCTTATAAAAAGTAAACTATAATAATGTACATTGCACGAGGTTTAGATTGACAATGAAAAGAAAAAAAACGCACGTTATTATAACAAGTTCATGCAAGTTTGTACAAATCCCAGGCGATATGAATCGCGCAGAAATAATGAATAATGAATTGTGTGTGTTACATATCCCCCGAGATATGCACTATATTATTATAATCTATAATCCTGTAGAAAAAGACTATTAAAGTGCTACAAGAATCGTTAAAATCGGTCCACAAATAAAAATTATATTCTCTCTTCTCTCCGCACCTGAAGATTGAAATGGCGAAATTCGCTTTTGCATGATATCACCATCTAGTTACATAGGTATTGCGGGCGATATGTTTCGCAGTTAACGTGTTAATTAATAAGTATATTTTATCAGGAAACCCCAATTTGCAATGCCAATATTTAAACATTGGTATAATTAGAGCACATGACAATTTCATTTAAAACTGAATAAAATATTCAAAATTCAAAACATTAATGGCTACAGGTAGCACAAATTTGAAATACTTTTTGAAATATTTAATTATTCTTAAAAATATTACTTGTAGAAATTGGTGATGCTATCCGTTTTTGAAACATAAATCAATTTTTTGAGCTTATCCATTTGTATTCGTAGATATGAAAGTGATTCTTTTTGTAAAGACTAAGGATACGTCGGAAAGGAATGGTGGAGTACAAAATATGAAATACCGAATTGACAGAGCCCCAATTAATATGTCCTCCTTTGAGGGTGACTTGTTTAATGGCATGCCATTAATAATAAATCAATACTTCCCGAAGACAAAGTGGATGCAATGTAGGCATCAGGTGCGATTCCAACTCACTGCAAATCCTGCACCATAAGTCAGTCTGGTGGTCCGAGCATTCCTGCATTTAATCCTGCACGCATTCATCTCCTGTTAAGCCTGGGTCGAGCTGACAAACGATTAGCTTATTCACTGGGAGAATGGAATAGCAAGGGACAACCAGCAAAGCAAAGGATACTGATCAGGTCAAAGTGACGATGATGTCAGTCAAGTGTCAGTGATTCAATTTTGGTGATTGTACAGCAATAATTAGTAAGGGGAAACTAATTGACACTTAGAAAGCCTTAAATGGAAACGATGTCATATTAAATATGTTATACAGGAAGTCATGTAAATTGCTGTTATTCACTAAGATGTTATAATAATAATCACAAGAAAATGAAATGTGATCGATTATTACGAAACATTCAAAATATAATAATAACTAAAAAAGTTAATAAGAGGAGAAAAAAAGGTAAGATTTTTCGTCCTAAAATGTGTTAATGAAGGAAGGAATAATATTAAACAATAGTAAATATACAAATATAAAATTATAAATGCAGAAAAATATATTCTTATCACGTGAAATACGGCCAAACATAAAAAACATTCCAATATGGTAGATGTTTCCCAAAAAAAAACTACTATTTTTAATCATAATAATTAACTGCAAACTTTAAATTATCGCCTGGATCTAGTGACCTATGAGTGATCGGAATGAAGCATAGTTGTTACAGAAAAGTGCATTTGCGCAGTGAAATTTAAAATAAATAATAGCTATTAACATACCTAGGATTGTTATAAGTATTTTAACTGCAGCAGTTGTCGGTTTGAAATCCAAGCTTGTAGAACGAGGATTTTAAGTCATTTAAGACTTGCTATGATTCATAACATCTGTGGTTTGTTCAATAGTTTCAGAAAATGAAGACATTGTTGATAAAGAATATTTTTGAAATTCTCTCATTAATGCTACTTTCAGAATGCCATGATAAACAGAACAAATATTTTGATATTTATATCAATATGACAAATATTCAAATTATGTGATTTATTCCTCGTGTTTATTATTTTAGAGTAAAGTAAACTTTGTTAAGAACGATACAAACTAACATTATCTATATGTATTAATGAAAAGCATTATAATTTCATTTGATTTTATTTTCATTTTGTAGACTGTTGTTGACAAGTCAGTATGGTAATAATATTACCATACAGATACAGTTATTATTTAGTTACCAGCCTACTTTTGTATATGTAAACATAGGTTTAATATCCTGGAACCGGTAAATAAATAAATAAATATATCACGGATTATTACCCATTGCTGGGTGTGCCAATCTGCTTTGTACACAGATATCGGTAATGATATAATAAATATTTGCATCGTGCGGGCGCTTACCAGGCTTCACCTCACGGGCACTCATTGCTGGCGTAGAGTGCACCACAGGGGTCAATTTTGTGCCATTTAAAATTCGAAAATATTTGGCGTCGGTCGGGATCGAACCCGGTTCCCTAGATTCGCGACCTGATACCCAGGCACGCGGCCACGAGACCCCAATAAAATTTAATAAAAGAGTTCATGTAATTTAATATACTGCTTCCCTTTTACTACCTCGTGGAGCATCATGAATTCTGTTTCACTGTTTTACTGACCTTTTGATGCTACAGCGTCTACAAGAAAACTGCAGCTTAAGATTATAGTGATAGTGAATTCTTAACCATTCGAACTCATCATGGCTCCGGGTTCGTATCTCATGTAAAATATGGATGTAGAAAGTGCCTTTAATAATTTCATCAACATCAATGAACAAGGACAAGGGTAAATCGTAAAATAAATTAAACGTATAACTTTTCTCAATAACCATTTCCCCTTATACTTATACTCGGTGAAGTATTAAAAATGTGAAATAAGTAATAATAAATAAATGACAAAAAGAAGAAATAATACAAAATTTGAATTTTATTACTTTAATTTACATTCGCTTGCTGCACTGCAGTTCGTCCAAATTACAACTAAAGAAAAAATATTCAGCCTGTGCTTAATAAATCAGTTGTTAGTGGTTGCTATCCTTACGCCGTGTCCAATACGATCGAAGCTACAATGTGCCGAGTTGTGATTTAAATGATTAAAGTGATTAACAACGGGGTTAGAAAAATAGTTATTATTATACGAAACGATAAAGAGATACTTTATCACGAGTCGATAAAAACACTTTATCGTCGTGTATAATATATTATTCTATTTTGTACCTGATGCTAAATAATAATTAATAATTCATTTCGATATTAAAATGTCAAGCCGCGACTTTTTTTATCACTAACTTTACGCGGTTTTCTCAAAATTATAAATTACAACTTTACTTCTATAAAGAGTAGATAAAAGTCAAAGTGTAGATAAAAACTTTATTTTATTTAGGAATCATAAACTTGTTTATCCGCCTTCGAAAGCGGGCGCAATTTGGCTTTTATTGCCCGAGGGCCTATAAAGTTGCCAAGCAACAGCTATTCAAACATATCAAAATTGAGGTTGATTGATAAATGTTAATACAACAAATTCGATATATCACATTTTTTTAACTCTGTCACTCGCAAAACTTTCGTATTCTTTCGCATATACGTATTTTGACTTCTGTGGAACCAACTTGCCCTGTGCAGTCTCAAATTCATCTGATATTTCTTTAAAATAATCCATCTATCAATTTCATTTGACACTAAATTAAAATTGTTTATAACAAACAACATAGTAAAAGCAACACCAACAAACTACGTTGAAACTACAGCATACTTAAGATCCATAGCACCAGCAAAAAGCTATTATTCAAATATACCCATTGAAAAATAAAATAAAACGTATGTACCCTGGGCATAATCAAGATTATAACACTCGGGAAAATTAAAGCTATCTGCTACGTGTCGAACTTTAAACATTGCCCCGTGCTTCAATCTTTTAATTATGCCCTTAATTTTAATCTACTGCTGATGTTAAATTGTTTCTTTATCAACAAAAAATGAGCGCATAAAGACTACTTTTTTAAAAAATAAATAACATTCACTTAGTTTAGTATATGAAAAAAAAAATTATAAATTAAAAAAAATAGTTTCCGTTTTTTCCTGCTATTGTAAAACTCTTTTTTATTGAAACCGTGAACTTTGCGAAAATTCAAATTCTGGTGAAAATATGAGTGAGAATGAATTAAACCGGCTTGAGTGACGCAAATTTCATCTGAAATTCATTAGGAAAGTTGTGCTCGGACCACTAATGGAGGATTGATGTAATATGTAAAGGCGAAAGTCCGAGGCTCAGGCTCGAGCCTGCAGCGAGGACCAGACGCCGGGATTTTTTATCGAAACACCGCAACACTCTGGATCAGGTTGCATGGAACAGAAAAAACAGAAAGGTGATACTTTCCAACACCTCACACATGCCAAGCACATGAATTTGTTACTTTCTACCAGACCAAACAATCAAGAGATTATAAATAACACCGACGAGTAGAGGTAGACAGATTAATAATAAACAAGAAGTTACGAGTTTAAATTCAGCACAGACAAATAATTGATGTGATGATCTCTGGTCAACATTACCTTTCGCAAAAAACTGTTATTTCGTATACGATTCCAATAGAAATGCAATATTTCTTGCAAATATTTTATATTTAGAGTCAGAGCTAATTTATGATATTTAATTTCTTTATAATTTTTTACATCCATTTAATATGAAGTATAAAATGCAGTCAAATCGTACAGAGAATAAAATATTCTTTAATATTTATAATACTAAATGTGAAAAAAATTATATTTAACGTAATTTTTTCAAGAAAAACGGTTAAAATCGTCAAGTGAGGGTAGTTCCGGTTGACCAATTATAACCAAAATCTAATCAGCTCTTCATATGGATTTAACGAAGAAGAATACGAAGGAATTATAATTTTTGGGATTGTAGTATCAGAGTTATTGCAGGCGAAATTTTTGTCACACACACACACACACACACACACACACACACACATATATATATATATATATATATATATATATATATATATATATATATACAGACAGACATCATCGTAAATCGTATTCTAGGGACCCTAAAACGTGCTTATTCATCAAAAACTCACCACAGCATTTTTTGCCCAAAGACAATACCTTCCTTACCTAAAGGTGACGGAAGGTAAAAAATAAATTGAAAAATGAGTACCGGACCCCATTGTACGCTAAAGTCTTATTTTTAAGTTAGGCTTAAACAAAAAAATAGTAATTCTATTAATAATATCCAATTTCTCATTTGACATTTTGTTCCAATTATGATACTGTTAACTTAAATAACACTTTAAGTGTATGGTGCAACCGGGCATGTTTGTGCCTCAAACTTCCTTATGTATGCACGAGCATCGTAAAAATATTAAAATTGGATTTAATGTACATGAGAAACGTGCTTATTCATCATAATCTCGGTACGCACGATTCCTATACTTCCATTACCTACATTAGATGGAATGTATACAGCATTGTATCCAAGTTGTTCAGCAGAAGTCCTTTTGTAATGGCTACGGGATGATGAAGAGTAAGAAAGGAGTAACTAAGTGAAATGGGTTAAGTTAAGGATTGGAGACAAATGAAAGCGATTTAATGTAGGTTGTCTCAGTTTGGGAAGCTACCGGTATGTAATTGTCGTGGGAGTAATGGACGTTGGATCGGCCACGTGGCATTGTTTTGATTAATGGCCGCCGCATCTGTTCCGTCAGATCGGCCACCAGCGCTGCCATTAGTCAACCTATTGTTTTTGGTGACGTCACACACAGCAGTCCGGACCATGTATCTTCGCCACGAGGAAATTGCCTTCATAAATGAACTATACACATATGTCACTATTTCCCATACCTATTCATACACGTTCTGTCTAAGAAGACAAGATTTTCTTTTTTTCATTCACCTACACACCACATTGCGTGATTATTGGGTCGTCGCAGACGTACGCAATATAGCACAAAATAAAAATCACCCATACGAGTATTCATAGTTACTGAGTTTACATGCAGTTTTCAAATCGTTTTCAAAACGTTTTTAGTTTTGAAAACGCCATATTTGATTTTCTAAACAATATATGTTTTAATTTTGTATTTTTTTTAATAATACATTTTACAAAATAAAATAAAAAATCTGATGTGGCCAACACATAACCTCTCGCCAGATATTTTACCTGGTTGTACGCATAAAACGAAAAATATTTTTAATACAAATACATATATTCATGTCTCACTACAAAATAATTCTCACATATATTTGCAAAATCCATGGGATATTTTAAAATAAATTGTGTACAATACTTACATTTTCTTTATATTCAATATCCTGAAATTTTCTTTTTCTACTTTCCTTTTCTTTTTCTTTATATTCGTCATTTTTTCGCAAATTCCTTTTATATTCTTTTTTACGTATATCTTTTGCGTTGTTGACTTTTTTTTATTTTCATAATCTTCATAATAATATACAAATATTTTTGACAGAGGCATACAAATATTTTTGACAGTGACATTTATATGTCAATTACAAACATTTGAATTTCTTGCCTTGTAGTAGTTTGATCTGAGATTTTTTACATCAAATTATTTTATATGCCTTTCTTTATCTCTAAATCTATAGAAGATATAATAATGAATTTATATTTATCGAATAAAGAATTTAACCTTCTTTAATATAAGTATTTACATAAATTTTCGATAAATAATATTTAGACGATTTTTTTCTTGTAACTACTATTTCCGGTTGTCCAATTGTTACCAAAACTGACTGGACTCTTCCCATTATTGTTAGATTGAGGAATCCGTAGTTAAAAATGTCTTAAGTCTCATAGTATTTGAGATATAGTGAATCCAACATCCACACACACACACACACATCCCCACACACACACACACACACATACGGACATCATCGTAAAAATGTTATAACCGGATACTAGGGACCTTAAAACGTGCTTATTCATTAAAATCTGGATATGCGATTTTTAGCATGAATACAATACCTCTCTTAGCGAGAGGTAAAAATAATAAAAATATAAGGCGGGTAGGATTTGAACTCGAGAATAATTTTTACGATGCCCCGGTCAAACCAATTCAGCTACAGAACACGTTTCCATGATTACTGTTTTTGATAAATTATAAGTAATAACTGTCAAACTGCATTATACTTTCGCAAATATTTCAATAATAAGCCATTAAATTAGGAGTATTTAGATACTCTTCGGTGCCAAATTAAATATTCTATCTAACCATATCAAAAACTCCCACTATAGTCTTGCGGGACAGATGATATTTGTAAAAAACCGTTTTCTCATGTTAAACGCCTATGTCACGGTTTTCAGTGTTCACACTGTATATATATATATATATATATATATATATATATATATATATATATATATATATATATATATATATATATATATATATATATATATATATATATATATAAATGATTTTTAGTTAATTTCACACCTCTCTTGTAAATTGGAACTAGTTTCATACCCACATAAACGCTTTGATAAAGGTATTAAATATTATTTTCTTCTAAAAAAAATTAAATAAAATTATTTACGCATTAATTACGAAAAAAATAGGGGTGAGAGTGAGGGTAAGGGTGAGAGTGAGTGAGCGTGAGGGTGAGCGTGAGCGTGAGCGTGAGCGTGAGCTTGAGCTTGAGCTTGAGCTTTTGAGCTTGAGCTTGAGCTTGAGCTTGAGCTTGAGCTTGAGCTTGAGCTTGAGCTTGAGCTTGAGCTTGAGCTTGAGCTTGAGCTTGAGCTTGAGCTTGAGCTTGAGCTTGAGCTTGAGCTTGAGCTTGAGCTTGAGCTTGAGCTTGAGCTTGAGCTTGAGCTTGAGCTTGAGCTTGAGCTTGAGCTTGAGCTTGAGCTTGAGCTTGAGCTTGAGCTTGAGCTTGAGCTTGAGCTTGAGCTTGAGCTTGAGCTTGAGCTTGAGCTTGAGCTTGAGCTTGAGCTTGAGCTTGAGCTTGAGCTTGAGCTTGAGCTTGAGCTTGAGCTTGAGCTTGAGCTTGAGCTTGAGCTTGAGCTTGAGCTTGAGCTTGAGCTTGAGCTTGAGCTTGAGCTTGAGCTTGAGCTTGAGCTTGAGCTTGAGCTTGAGCTTGAGCTTGAGCTTGAGCTTGAGCTTGAGCTTGAGCTTGAGCTTGAGCTTGAGCTTGAGCTTGAGCTTGAGCTTGAGCTTGAGCTTGAGCTTGAGCTTGAGCTTGAGCTTGAGCTTGAGCTTGAGCTTGAGCTTGAGCTTGAGCTTGAGCTTGAGCTTGAGCTTGAGCTTGAGCTTGAGCTTGAGCTTGAGCTTGAGCTTGAGCTTGAGCTTGAGCTTGAGCTTGAGCTTGAGCTTGAGCTTGAGCTTGAGCTTGAGCTTGAGCTTGAGCTTGAGCTTGAGCTTGAGCTTGAGCTTGAGCTTGAGCTTGAGCTTGAGCTTGAGCTTGAGCTTGAGCTTGAGCTTGAGCTTGAGCTTGAGCTTGAGCTTGAGCTTGAGCTTGAGCTTGAGCTTGAGCTTGAGCTTGAGCTTGAGCTTGAGCTTGAGCTTGAGCTTGAGCTTGAGCTTGAGCTTGAGCTTGAGCTTGAGCTTGAGCTTGAGCTTGAGCTTGAGCTTGAGCTTGAGCTTGAGCTTGAGCTTGAGCTTGAGCTTGAGCTTGAGCTTGAGCTTGAGCTTGAGCTTGAGCTTGAGCTTGAGCTTGAGCTTGAGCTTGAGCTTGAGCTTGAGCTTGAGCTTGAGCTTGAGCTTGAGCTTGAGCTTGAGCTTGAGCTTGAGCTTGAGCTTGAGCTTGAGCTTGAGCTTGAGCTTGAGCTTGAGCTTGAGCTTGAGCTTGAGCTTGAGCTTGAGCTTGAGCTTGAGCTTGAGCTTGAGCTTGAGCTTGAGCTTGAGCTTGAGCTTGAGCTTGAGCTTGAGCTTGAGCTTGAGCTTGAGCTTGAGCTTGAGCTTGAGCTTGAGCTTGAGCGTGAGCTTGAGCTTGAGCTTGAGCTTGAGCTTGAGCTTGAGCTTGAGCTTGAGCTTGAGCTTGAGCTTGAGCTTGAGCTTGAGCTTGAGCTTGAGCTTGAGCTTGAGCTTGAGCTTGAGCTTGAGCTTGAGCTTGAGCTTGAGCGCATGGATCATCCACTCGAACTTAAATACTATAATTCATAAACCTTGTAATTCTACCTTATTCTAATATGGGAAGAAGCCGTTGGGTTCTGGTGTGGTGTAAATCAGATTACTTTACTTCAAATGTTATATTTTAGAGATTTGTGTTATTATAAAAATTAAAGATTATTAAATTTTCTACAGCCTTGCATAAATACTTTTTCTATATATTTTATAGATAAATTTATAAAATTATCTATAATTTAAATCCCGGAGCCTACGCGTTAAACAAGCACAACCCCTTGGTTACACAGTTCATATCATAATGTATGTATCTGACAGATAAAACTCACTGTCAAAGAACTAATCATTTCAAATTAATAATAGTAACGTTTTAAAAAGAAAGAGTAAATAATATAACCATAGTTATATAGAATGGATCCAGCGACCATTACTAAATATGTAAGTAGGTATATATTTAAATTAATAAAAATTAAATAGCGGGAGGTATTGTGTTGGCCACAACTGATTTTTTTTTCAATTTTTCCTCATATATACTCGTACATATGAATACACAATTCCATAAATTTATTGTTGATGTGCGGCACATACTAATCTAATTTTAAACAGTAGGTTTAAACTAGGTCTAAAATTTACAATGAATAGGTCGAGGGTGGTCGAAGTTAGAGCTAGTTTAAACCTAGTTTACGTAGACCTAATTTAAATCAGGTCTATCTCTGTTACTATATATACGGCTGATATAAATTGCGTTTACGGTTTACTACCGCGTCTATACAAAGTATCTGGATGCGGCAGTATAACGTAGACGCCAAGTACCAAAACAATCAGACCTATGATGTATGATATTGACAAACAATTCAGAAAAAATTAATTTGATAAACAAAATTAATTTGATAAACAAAATAATAATAAAAAATTATTTAATAACCAATAAATGTGCAAAATCATTCAAAATGTTAAATAAAATATTGATAAAGGGTGATTTTACATGTTAAAGTCCTATGTTCGGAAGTTCCATTCGCCTCCTTGTACATGTATGTCTGTTTTTCCCATATTTTGATAATAATTGGTTTCAATTTATATGTTAACCTAACCCTTTCATTAACCACTAGGCCACCATTGTCTATTAAGCGCCTTCTGGAAATTTATCAGTGAGGTAACGCTGATGAATCTTCTTGTAGATGTAGATAAATTAGCCCGGGACATTAGAATACACTATTCTCTCATGTACTTCTATTCAGCGTAAATCTTCTATGTTGTATGAAAGAGCTTACCTGTCTTCAGTTAAACAAACAATAAGTAAAGCCACTCATCTCGCACAAAACCAGCCACAAAAACATCAATTTCCTTTACATTACCCGGGACTGAGGCAGAAAACAGTCCGGAATGTTTTACAAAGCTGAGTGAACTGAAACAACAAATGGTGAATCCAGAGCGCATTAGCAAGGACCAAGGAGTGATGGATCGACTTTAATATCAGGTAAAGAACCAATGCTAATCCCATTCATGTGGCCCGCTTTATTACCACGGAACTTCGTTAATTCTTCAACCTGAAAAGAAGATGGAAACAAGTATTGAAAACGAAAATTAATTCATGAAACGAGGAGATCATTTATAAATGAACATGTTGATCATTGATCAAGAGATGATTATATAAATATTTTCTTCCCACCACGCCTGCTACGTTTATTATTTTCTTTCCAAGATGACTCTACTAAAATTGACCATGGTCCCTGCATTTTGGATAGAATTTTGGAATCAGACTTTTACTTGAATGCCCATGTTCATTCATAAACACTCGTAAAATTTTAAACTTTTATCCAGTAAAAACAATCGACACTGAAAGAAAAATGGAAATGTAATTTGTCAAGTATGATTCTATTTTTCAGAAATTATAAAGGCCTTATCACATTACAATTATATCTCTGACTCTTTTTCACTGAATTATTTTGTATGAACAACTCTATCTATCACACTGCAAGTTCGAACAACCGTTTTTTCTGAGTTTTAGTGGATTTTCATATTTGAAGTTGGTTATGATATGGTTTCTTTAATGACAATATATTTCAAATGTGTTTGACATATCAAATTATTTCAAGTAAAATTAATGAAAAGATGGAAAAATAATTCAATTGTGGGCAAGCATAATAATTTCATACGCATCAAACAAAAAAATGTCAACTTCTGACGTTTCTGCAGTTATATTTTATTCTGTAAAGTTACATTCCTGTACTTCAGAGACAGTTGCACATGCAAAGTACAGAAGTCAGCGATAAATAGTCGAAGGAAATGAAACCGATTTTATTTCATATGACAACAGGATCCATGACTTCCTTGTAGCTATCACACTGGATTAAGTCAGCGATATGAACCGAAGTCATGGATAATGCGTGACAAGTCAGGGATACTACTTGTTGTGTGATTAGGCCTTAACGAGCCGTTTTGAAATTTTGCGATTGTGTTTTGAATATAAGTATTACATTATAATTCATTTATATATAAAATAAATATATCATTACGGTGTATTACCCATTGCTGAGTGTGCCAATATGCTTTGTACGCAGATATCGGCAATAATGGTGACCAGACACTCAGGCATACGGCCACGAGACCCCATATAATTAATTTATGAGTAATAGTAGTAATAGTGTTCTTTGAACAAAAAAAATAAGCATCACCATTCAAAAGAGCATAAAAAATGTTCAAACCCAAAATCTAATATAGCATACTTGCATATTATTCGTAAAAATTAAGAATTGAAAAATTTACATTCTCGTCTACGTATATCTAGGCACCTATGAATTAGTTCCTAATAAACCATACATAACTGAAATAGTCCCTAATGACACAACTTTTGTCTAATTTAATCGACTTCGTGTCTTGTATAGTTCTCGACATATTCATGTTGGACATGTTATCCTGTACAACCTGTACTCGTATTCTCGCTCTCTGATTGAAATTTCTAAACTTTGGGACCACGGACGTATGTAAACCTAAAGTCAAACTTTATTCAAATTAATGTAAGTACATAAATACAAAGTTCCAATCTGCTTCACTTAATTTTGGTTCATAGAACGTAATTTTAACAGATATCATTTTATGAACAAAATAGAAGCCTGATTTTGTAAATAATGTTTAATAAAGTATAACTGAATATCGCAGCTTAATAGAGTTGACAGTGTAGTGCGTGTAAAGTCTATGACCTGCTCCATTAAAATTCCTGTAGCATTTTTCTCAGCTTCATCCATCAGTAGTGACACCTCTTGTCAGTTGCAGTCGTGCAAGAAACAAACACTTGTGCATCCGGTGCATGGCGTCGGTCGTCGGTGTACAGTGGCGTGCTGTTGGGGCACTAGCTATGGCTACGGCCACGGGAGTTATGACGGACATAATAATTATGAGGAACGTGCGTGCAGAGCGGACAGACGCTTTCAATTAGCGAGCACAAAGACGTTGTTCATCTCCAGAATGGATGTTATTAAGAAGACAATTACACGCGGGAATGCGAGACGCGATATAACGACGTCCTCATTTTTTCCTTCAGCCATTACGGGGAGGAATTCACCGCTAACTGTAGCGCATTGAAATTGGATTCCCACAGGATCTAACACTCATTTTACCACGACAAACTCACGTCACGCACTATTCTTACTATCTTTACACACATTTAACTCACAATTTAAATACCTTTCTTCTTCGTATAAATGTAAAACTGACATTATTCTTTATGTTAATGCTATTTCAACGTATAGTTTGTTAGGTATTTTTGTAAAAAATCACGGTTTATAGCAAATTTAAAATTACATACTATACTCGTAGTAAGTATTTTTTTCAGCACAAAGGGACCGGATTCAGTTATGACAGAAATGATTGAGGTGAGGTTTTAATATGTTTGTAGCTAGATCCTAAAACGCTGACTTAGCGATGTTTTACATTCTATCTAGTGACTATCAAGGCATTTAATGAAACGACGTACAGTTTTCTTGTATATTTCTCTAAATGTAACAACAATACCCTAACCTAAGCAATCACACAAAAGTCACGCTTAGAAAACCGGCAGAGTTTTGTGTGTCAGGTTAGGTTATTGTTGATATACAGAGTGAGCAGAGAAACCTCCCCAATTTGCCGCCGCTACTGCTCATGCACTGGTGGGCAGGGGCGTAACTAACGGACCCGCAGGGCCGGCATTGCGGGCGGGCCCCCGGCTCTGGAGAGGCCCCAATTTACATGATTTCTAATGTTGTTACTACTGCGATATTTTGAATTTAATCTTTTTCTTTGTAGCAACATACAAATTTATTTAGTCCTTTATTTTTTTTAAATGTCAAAAATAATATTGGCTAATGGGTCTCTTATCCGCTTTGCAAAATCAAAAGGTCTTTATTTTCTTAGTAAATAATTTCCTGCAACTGATCCAGAGTTTTTTTTTTAATAACCCCATAAAGAGAAGTCTGGGGCTGTCAAATTAGGACACCTGGAGGTGTATTAGCAAAACGTGGGATTAAATAAGGATACGAGAATGATTTTTGCAAAATTGCTATTATTTAAACTGTATGATATTGATCCATCTTGCTAATATCATATTTTGTCCAGTTCTTTCATGTGGGGTATCAAAAATGTTTAAATCAATTCCCTGTAACTTTCACCAGTGGACTGGGCCACCAATTTCATTATCAAAAAAAAAAGATACGGGCCAATCACATTTTCATAGTAAATGCCACAACATACAATGACTTTGGTGGGATGTAAAGGTGCCTAATCTTGGATTTTCAGGCCTCCCATATTGGTTATTTTGCTTCATAACATGTTAACTCAGATGAAAGTGAGCCTAGTCACAATTTCCACAAGTTCTTGTGGTATGTAGGTTCTCATGATACACGCTATAATTATACCTGGCCCCAAAAACTTTTTGCGGGCGGGCCCCCGAACTCTTAGTTACGCCACTGCTGGTGGGAGTAGCAAGGGCCTAGTTGTGCCGTTATGTACAGCCCCCCTTGCCATTTCATTTGTTATTATGGCGTGGAATAGTTAGCACCAAACGTTCGGTATTGAGACGTATTTCAAAAATGCTGACTCTTCCACAATTAAACAGTGGTTATTCCGTACGCACTTTGGACTAGGTCGACATACAAAGATTCCCGACAGGAAGAGTATATCGACATGGGTTGCAAATTTCAGAGCATCACGTACAGCTTTGAAAAGAAAACAGTCTGGTAGAGCTCACTACGAACAAATGGGGAGTTTTATCTGCCCCACTCTGATGGCAAAGTCAGTATTTTTGAAATATGTCTTAATAACAAACGCACGATGTTCATTACTTTACGCCATAATGACGATTAAAATGGCAAGCATGAGCAGTAGCGGCGGCAAATTGGAGAAATTTCTCTGCCCCTCCTGTATTTAGAGATATGTACCAGTCGGAACCTGACTGCTGTCCCTTTGTCAGGACGCTAGACACACCTTTTCAAAATCGACAACAAAGGAGACCAAAATAATGTGTATGTGCTCACTATGAATTTTTTGTACGATGTAAAATTTAATATAAAGAACGAATGTATTTTGTATACAGGATGTCTCATTTTCGATGTTTTTTAAGGTATCTCGGGTAATATTAATGATAGAGCAAAACCGTGTGCACATTCCAGGGTCAACTTTTTCAGAAATGTTTGATAATCACCACAAGAATTATTGATCTTCTTTTGTTTCTTATTTATTATAATAGTTAGAGAAAAATGTTTTTACAAAATTTTACCGTTTTTTAAATAGAATAAAATGGCGTAATTAGATTTTTTGAAAACTTAATGATACTCGAGATATACCCAACCCAAACTTATGATTTTTTAAATGGGGAACTATGTTGAAAATAGTCTCGGTTTTTTGCTTATTTTATAGGCTTTTCAATTATATATAACAAGTCTACATTCTTATGTTTTAAACTTGAATAAGAAATAATTATTAATATATTGGGATGAAAAAAATTAAAATTATTAAGAAACAAATAAAAAAAATCTATTACAGATCATCATTTGCATATTTCTAATAGTATTTGTTTCAGTTTTATTAATTTTTTCAATTTATTTACTTCAAAAGCATATTAAACCATCTTTTTCGGATTGTGTCAAAACCAACTGTAACGCCGATAACTAGTAATTTAACTATCCCGAAAACAATTGATAAAAAATAATTTTGAGAACATAATTAATAGATATCGAATGAAAATAAACAAATGATGATTTGTAATAAATTTTTTCATTTGTTTCTTAATAATTTCCAATATTTTCACCTCAATAAATTAATAATTCGTTTTTTATTAATGTTTGAAACAAAAGAATGTATACTTGTTATATATCATTGAAAAGCTTGTAAAATAAGCAAAAAGATGATACTATTTTCAACAAAGGTTTCCATTAAAAAAATCATAAGCTCGAGAATTATTAAGTTTTCAAAAAATCTAATTACGCCATTTTATTCTATTTAAAAAACGGTAAAATTTTTGCAAAATCATTTTTTCTCTAATTATCGTAATAAATAAGATATGATATATTTTCAAAACGAGCGGAAAACGAGTTTTTGCCTGTAGCTCAGCTCAGAAACAAAAGAAGATCGAAAATTCCTGTGGTGACTATTAAACTGCAGTGTTTTGCTCTATAATTAATATTACCCGAGGTACCTTAAAAAAACATCGAAAATGAGACACCTGTACATGGGATGTACTTACCCAGAAGAAGGTGTAGGAATGCACCGAAACGTCGGATTTGTAAGAGAATAATTGCTGTTTGATTGAGATTTCGAGTAATTGTTAACACCGATACAATATAATTATTGTAAACCAATTCAAGTTGGCTTAACATATTGTATCCTCAAAACCAGCAGTAAATTGAAGTAATAACATACAATAAACTTTGTTCTTTTTTCTCTACTCGTTCCAGTATACTTACTAGGAAATTAGAAATAAGCAGTTTAATATAATTTTGTACGTGCAATAACGGAATTTCATGTGACACGACTTACTTCTTTATTGTATTATGCATTAAATGGAATTATATAGACGTTACTAGAGCTAACTCCGCTCGACAACCACACAAATATGTTTAGTACTACTAGTTTTATATTTATAACGTGCATAATACTCAGCAAGATTTGTTTGTTCGTAAAAGTGGTATACTTATAAAATAAATAAACCGTTTGATAGTATCTTTATCTTTTATCTGTGAATAATCATGCTCATCTTGTGTTCATTGTCTAACCTCTCCTCTGTGTTCTTCCCATGCAAATCATGGTTGTTGAGGAAACGCGTGTAGTTTACGATCACGTCGCGATCTGGCTAGGAGAGATAAGATTCTGGCAGAATGCAGAATGCAAATCGTGCTATGCCTATGCAGTAATGCACTGCGTGGGATACTGCACACTGCTAGTGCTCGGCCTCTCCATTCAATTACACCGGCATGGTGCAGGTGCCGTGACCACGCGTACAGATACTAAATTACATGTCATGCAGACAGATTAGAAAGAGGAAAAATGTAATAGGAGTTGATCTTGTTACAATGATACACAGAACGGTATATCGGAATATTGTTAATTATGAGGTGTCAATGGCCTCATCTCCATGGAATACGTTGGTTTGTGGTTCAGTCAATGTGATCTATGAGAGTCGAGCAATTGTAAACAAGTAGGCAGTACTTAGATGTATTACCACCTGATATAAACTTGAAATGGTATTTTTAAGTTGTATATGATCATTGATCATGATCAAATCAAATGCGTACTCTTAAAAGAATATTTTAAATTATTCGATTCCTCTATCTTACAGCAAATAATAAAAATAAACTAATTCTAATTGACTCAGAATGATCTATAAGTTGAAACTCCTTTCCAGAAGTTGTAGCATTACAACCTATACGTCGTTATACTGATGTCCATTTTTGACCCTTACCCGTACCATAAAAATCTCGGTTATTGAGATATAAAATCGGTTAAATTGGGAACAAATTTAAAATGTGTATTTTCTCTTCTTGAAAAGTTCATAGGTCACTAGATACAAAGAAAAATTCAAATTTTGTATATTATTTACTGTTAGATTTTGAGTTACGAGATCAAAATAATTGTAATTCCCATATACAGGGTTTTTCAATAAGAACTTTTTAAAAAAATTGTAAATAAAACACACATTTTGGGTGAAAGCCTGGAATATTTTAATTAAAATATGTTGTAGAGACTCTACAATTTATTAATGAAAAATAGAATCCGATAAATGTGCCGCGACGTTGGCAGACATCGATCTTTTTGGCAAAATTTTCGAAAAAATTAGGTGCAATGACACCGGCAGCTCAAAAAGCATACCAAACAGTGACACTACATGAATGTAATGGTAGTTCAATAACTGCACTTGGATTTTCAGAAGCCCAGATGCGACAATTGTGTTTGTTAACGTAGCCATTCAAATGAAAATGAGCTTCGTCAGAAAAGATGATTTTGTCTGAAAATCCGGCAGCTTGTTCAATGATGAAATCAGAAATATACGTCATGTTGTGCTCAAGGTCAAGTCCAATGGTTGAGAACATCGTGGAATTGATAAATTTTTAACCTCCTCAACACTATTGATCACAGCAATAATATTTTCTTCAGAACGACCGGTACGAGTACATTTTAGTGTTGCCACTTTGTATACTGACCCAGTTGACAATTTGTTTCACTAAATTCTTAATTGCAGGCTCTGATGGACGATTATAACGGACGAAAATATCTACGATTTTACGAAATGTGGTTTTCACAGATCGACCATTTTCATTATGGATTTGTATTATTCTTATGCGATTTTTGAGCGAAATGGAATTAATTTTTTTAATTGTAGACTTTCTACTGTAAACGTAATCACAAACTGAATGACATACCTGACAGCTTAACCAGACACAACCCTATTGAAAAAAGTTCTTATTGAAAAACCCGTTATATGGACGCCATAGTCATAGTGGGAAGATACACTTTTGATAAGAGCAGTTGTTTTGCTTTTCAACGAGGTACGTATACTTTAGGTAGGTATCCATTTTCATTTTTTTTTTCAAACAGCAAAGTTGTAATAATTTTTAAATTTATAAGGTAATAACTTTGGTTGTGGCAATAAAACAAATATGAAAAACAAAATTATGGATATTAATTTGGTTATTTTCACTTCTATTTTTCAAATTGAGTTTTCAAAATTTATAATAATAGTTGTATTTCAATTCTTAATATTAATATTTATTATGAATGAGGCAATGACAATAAAAACATGCAGGAATCAAGAAGGTGCTTTATTTTGATTTTGTGTCATAATGGGCAATAAACCATAATCGAAGTATAATGTATATAAAAATCATTAAATACTTACTGATTAATAAGTAATGAAGCTAAATAATTTTATAATAGGTTCTTTATTATAAAGTTATGACGAATTAAACATTTTATGTCGTGACGGGTGTGATTTTATTGGCCAAAAATATGAAAACTGAGAATCCCTTCTATAATTCCACAGCGCTCCACCCACAGAGTATCCATTCCTATTGGTGAGAAAGATGGTGACACTCTTATGAAAAAAAATATGCCGCTGGTCTGCCACAGGTGACGTCACAAACTCATCGCAAATTTTTTTAGGTCCCTTATGTTAATAAACTCATATTTTTCTAATTTGTCTAATGCATTGTTTGTTAATAACAATTATATTTTTTGCCTGGCATCTAAAAGTATCCATTCGTCTGTAAATTATAGCCGGTGCCGGTTATTATAATAAGTTCAACCGGCATTTTGTAAGTTAGGTTATTAGATTAGGTTATATTATTAGAAAAATAACCAAGTCATAAAGAGAGCAATTATTGGTATTTAAATAATTTTAACATGGGGAAATAAATTTTATTTAGCTAATGCCAGGTGCATATATGTGAATCGGCACAGACAATCAAGCCACTTTCTTAAAAATATATATGTATTGGTTCTCGAAATTGCATACCTTCACTCATACATGTATTATATATAATCCAACAATAACTTGTAGGTACCAATTAAATGGAAACATAAATTGTCAATGAATCAAATCAAATTCGTTTTCATGTTCAATATAAGAAAATAGAAAATAAAATTTATACTCATAAAAATACATAAAACAACTTTAATTAAAACTGAAACAAAGCAATAACAGAGAGAGAAGGAGATAGAGAGTTAATTATAATGGAGGGTTCTATGCAAATTCATCTACTGTGATTAGTTTTAAAACTAGCATCCAATGTATACATCAACTAATACTGATATTTGTCTTGCCGTCATCGAAATGAACACTGTCCTGTGGGGAATAAGGTATGGATATCCCGGTGATTGATTGTAAATTGCTATTGAATCCTGTAACTGCGAGATATGTATTAGCTGCGTTTAATGGAACTGTAAAATATCACTGGCATCTGTTTACTCCGATCAATGAGTGTTTGACAGTTACATTGCCGATTGCCGATGTTCATGCATCCACATGGCTTCATTAGCAAATTGCCCAAGACATCAACGTAATGGAAATCGAACTTATTTTGATAGTGACAAATTCACAACTATTCATATCTCTCAAATAAAATTTTACTCTCTCATATTAATGACAAATTGTATAAGCAAATTTTTAGAAAGATTTAATCGTATGTGCAAGAAACAATTACATTATATTTTTTATAATTAGTTCCACCACTCACTACTCAAACACAGACATTATCGTAAAATATTAAAATCAGATTCTATACGTTTATTACCACTAAATAGCTAATCTTACAAAAATATTAAAATATCGGAATTAAGCTATAATAATTTTGGTTTCCCAAAATATGAAAAAACAGTTAACAAAAAATAATAAGGTTTTAATTGAAATGTAGAAGATTATAGTAATTTACATTGCAAGACCGTTACTTAAAACTTTACGGGCGAGCACGGTACCTAACGAGCGAGCGAAGCGAGCTTGTTATCCTTGCGAGCACGTAAATTTCGGGTAACGGTTGAGCACTGTACAATGTTTTATGATATACTCAATCGTAAATAACTTGAAAAAAATATTGAAACACACCACAATACATTAAACTATTTGATCGAAATAGTCTTTGAAAACATATGGCGCAATAACGAATAAATAGAACTGTATGTTGCTATGGTTTCAGCAGCCTGTAAATCACAGATTAGAAATATGTTTTGTTTGATAATAGATCGAAAACTGTAATGATATTTGACGGGACCATCTTCAGCGCCACTCTTTGGTTGCTACCGGAACTATTTTACGTATTGATTTTCTGGGATCCATATTTATATTTATCAATAAAGTAGACAATGAAAACCAACATTTATAAAACATGTATGGTTCATATATTTTTTTCAATAATACAAATAATTATCTTATATTATATTTATAACTCAATTATAAAAAAATAAAAACGCTTTTGTAGTGTTTTTTATACAGGTTGAATTTTTGATTAAACTAGAAGTAATCAGTCTCGGTATAAATAAAATAGAAATTTTTATGCTTTACCTGTATAGAAGGATATTGATGCCATTAATGACGATAACGGACTCAAAAAAGCGTTTGTATTTTAAAACAGATTATAAAAACAATTCCTGTAGCTTTAATACGAATAGAATAGTAGAAAACTAAATCAGACATACACATACGTAAATGAAAATATTAGACACTATGTAGTATATCTCAACAATTCAAATAATCAAACTTATTCTAAGAAAATTACAATTCTTGAAAATTTTATTAGAATTTGGTTAGAAAGCTCACAGGATTTTGACAACTTACAAAAAAATGTGAATGTACGCACATCACACTTAAACATTTCAATTTATGAAGGTTCCGGAAGCAGTCAAGAGATGGCATTGCAATACGGTCCAGATGTCAACCATTTACGTTTCTGTAGCCTGACTGTAAATTTTCTAACGGGTGGAGCCCGTAAAAACCTTCCTAACCACTAGAGACAGAGCTCCGTTATAAGAGGTTTACGATTCAATATAACGTAAAAAATAAATAATTATATAACTAATTATTACTATATCGTCGAATTTGAATATGAGTTTTCTAAAATAATATGAGAATTTCACCATTCCTCAATTCAATACGTGTCTATTTTTATATAGTTTGACATTCTTCTATAATTTTGTTGCCTTGTCATATGATAGTTTGCATTCTGTCATAACTGATTTGCTTGGTCGGGAGTTTTTACTCCTGCAGATGTGTTTGATCAAGTGAAAGACGAACTGAGCGAAGTTGATACGTCGAAGGAAGTGAAAGGAAACACGGAGCATCCTCGACTTAAAAAACTACCCCTGTAAACGCTACATATTTAAACTGACAACCAAGCAGACGTTATTTGCTGCACGTTCTTTTTTTACACTTTTCAACAACACAAACAGAATAACAAAATAAACAAATATGTGATAAAATATTTATTTTTCATATAGGGGAAAGAATTCTCAATTTAAGATTTTCATTTATAATTAAAACTGAAATATGACAAACAAAATTACATGATGTACAAACTCATCGGGTGTATATTCTTCACAATACCTATGAGAGTGTTTGTGAAATGCCTTATAATTAACTCATTACATGCTCCCAACTGTGAAACATATCGTTATTACCGAAATTTGCGTAAATCTAATTGACAAACCCTGAAATAAATAAAGTTCGTACAATACACATATAGAACACAGCTCATATCAAGATTTAAAATTGATGTCAAACCAATATTCTGTTAGATAGTGTTTATATATATATATATATATATATATATATATATATATATATATATATATATATATATATATATATATATGCTTATTATTGTTTAAGCAGTCATAGAAGTAATTAAATATACGCATAGACAGGTAGTCTAGGAGGGGGGGGGGGGCTGAAAAAATATGATCTCTCTATGTTCCATAATGATCAGATTTATAAATTGATTAAGTGTAACCTTCTCCCTCTAGCCTACAGACGATTCCGTTGCAAATATTCGCATGCGTACATATGACCTTGACAAGTTATTGGGTCGATCAGATCGATTTATTGATGAATTGATGATGATCATAAATAAAAATCGGTTCAAAGATTCAGATCGATTGATCGGCCGATTAAATGTTGTCTAGGATTATTCTGATCGATCAGTCGATCTTCTGAACAGATCTGTCACATCGATGTTTTTTTCGCAGCATCGCAGTGCGTGGCGTACATTCTTTGCGAAATATGCTTTGCGAAAAAACTTTTATTTACTTTAATTGACTGTGGTTATTGGTTGCATACTAAATTGTTACCAATATTTTTTTAGTCTATTTCTAGGGTTGGGCAACTGCCCGTCCCTGTCCCATCTTGGCTACGCATACAACGTCATCCGAATGTTTAACTTTGTTGAATTACAATTCGATTAATACGATGCAATACAGTTTAGCCATTTAAATATTGAAACAAATGAGTAGATTCTAAGTATCTGTAAATTAATAATGAAAGAACGAGTTTTATTAGACATGATTTATTCGCACGCATCAAAATTTAGAAAACAAGCCCTGGCGATGTTTGTTAATAACATAAGCAAAAAAAGTTTCATAAAATGAGTCCTTTATACTATTTTTTTATAAACTGCTGTATTAATACGAGTTGACTTAGGGAAATATGTATGTGTTATGTCGTAGTTGTTAACACTGAATTGACATTTATTTAATTATTTAAAAATTCATGTTAATTTTGATTTATGAGCATAAGTAAACGTTATCTAGTTCCAACCTTCCAAAACATAGAAAAATAGTATCGAAATGAAGGCTTTTTCGATACGCAATTGGCTTTCGTAATGGCTTATTTATGAACGCAAAAAATAAAACTTTTTTGTAGGTATAATATTTAAAAATCACACGTTTCACAACATTTCAGTCACCGAATCAACCTCTCGGTTATTTATCAGAAACTGGCCAACTCAATCAGAACCACAAACGCGTTTCGCTCTTATTGGAGCTCATCAATGTGGTGCAAAACTTTTTAAATTAAACTAAAATTAAATAAAGTGTTTTATGGACTCAAAAAGAAAACTTTTACGTGAATCAGAAATAAAGAATTGGTTGACTGATTTAGCATTTTTAGTGGAACAGTGGACATACGTCTTTCAGGTTAAAATCAACTAATCATTGCTATGTTTCCAGCAGTGACAGATTCTTGTATTAAAATTGAAATTATGGCAATCTCAGATTAAGAATAAAATTTAATTGAATTGATGAAGATGTATCTTCTGCAAATTAGTACAGTTAATAAAAACCCGTCTCGTCTACTCTTAAAATTCATTTACTCAGATAAATAAAGACTTAGCTAAGTCAACGTTGGTTTATAAATTTTTATAATCTGTTCGGAAGTGTTATGTTGGTAAGCAGAAAATGATATTAACGTTTCTGGTGACACGGCGTTGATGGGCCGTAGTCGGAAAGTGACGGGTATAGCAGACATTCAATTACTAAAATTAATTTGCGGTTATCCGTAAGACGTTATTAATTCAAAGCTGTCTAAGTTTTAGATAGATGATTTCGATACTTCTGCGTAGTTTATAAACCTGCACTCCATTTATCACGACTTAAACACTGTCTCTTAGCCACTCATTTACCACAGCGTCGGGAGAATATCACTTCAAGTGAACATCACTTTTGCATATTTTACAATATTAATACGGGAAAGAATTCATTACACGATACAATGATAAAATAGGCAAATTACTTTCAAATTTAAGAAAAACTAATATTTAAAAATAATATTCAGGGCAGCTTTTATGTTTTGGACAAAAAAACTGTATAGTTCCAAATATTCGTAAGCTATTAATTTAGTACATGGGCGTTCAACTTTTGGATCTTGTAGGTCTAGGCCCTATCGCGCACCAAAAAAGTAAGAAGGGCCACGAGACTATATAATGTAACCTATAGGTATTACAAATGACTACAATAAAACAACGTTTACTTTTTAAACAAACATTACGAATAACATTTTTAATGTTGTGATTTTTCGATATCAATTCATTTATATCTAATTTGATAGAGGTAGTAATAATGAGAAGAGTAATTTTATTTTTTGTTTGGCAGTTTGATTCATATTGGAAAAAAATGCTTGCAAGTGTAGCAACGTATTCCCCAAAAGAGACATCATGAACATGAACATAAGACAATGTTCGTGAAGTGCCGAATATTTTTCTTTATACATGTTTAGAAAAGATACATAAATAATTACTTTTTAAGTTACCTATTGGATTGCAATTCTATGCGTTCTGTTTGCCAGTTCACAGGTTGATGTCATCTGAGAGTGGAGTAGCAAATATACGGAATGCATTCGGTGTATTCCGAAGTTTTAAAATATATTTTCCAAGTGCTGTGACAAATACCAATTAATGATGCATATATATATTTCACATTTCAGTGTTTTCTTGCCTTTATATTATCCTATCTTTGATCGCCTCAGAGTATCAGATAAAGAAATTAGAAATGAGACGATTTCAAAATGTGTGTAACTTACGTAAAATCCCAGAATTTAAATCCAAATGAAAATATTTAGGAATTATGTTAAATATTTAAAATAAAGAGACGAATTTTTCATTTGGATCCTACAGAGCCGCTTTATATTTATGCGATTCTGTATGCCTATAGGGAAAGAAAAAATATTTCTCAATGAATGGAGATGTACGAGTATATCACTTTTTCTCATTTTTCAGTTAGGATATTTTATGTAACTCTTTAACTAACAGTACATCCAAGTTAAATATATAAGATTTCATTTTTTTATAAAAAATGCGATTTTAAATTTCTTATTTTGTAAAAATTTGACTGTTTTCGAAAAAATGGCTACAAACTAAAATATGCCGCCTTTTTCCAAATTCGATCTTCGGAAATTTTTGTGTTAATCAGCGCATTTTTCTGTACAGGATTCGGGAAAAAAGGTTTTGCTGCAATTTTTTGATGTTGAGTGCATTTTGCAGTAGATTTCATGTCGCCAAATAGGTGTCATTATTTTACCCTTACCATTAATTGATACCTACTTGAAAAATTCAATACCAGTACTATTAATTATTGTAATTGTTATTAAAATAAAAAATTACAATTACCAATTAATAGTAAGGTACTGTAAAATGACTATAATAATTATTGTTTGCAAGAAATGTTTACCTATTATTATGTCGGAATTATGATGGTAATATCAGTATCATTATTCGGTCACATCAAGCGGAACAACACTATGATTATTTTTCACTGGCGTCACTGCTCAACTTTAGAATTTATTGCTTTAGGACTAAATTATAACTTTTAGGTCTAATGTGTGTAACAAAATTACTACTATTATTAAAGTACTAAAAAAATACTCGTATCATCGACTATAATGAGTCAGAAATAAAACTACCATAACGTGGGCAAACAATTGTATCAACTTAATGACACATTTCTTTATCGTCTTTTGTAGGATTATTAATAAGTTCTCCATATACCTTAAGGAGGTAGTATCCATAATAAATAATATGGATTCATCAAATTTTGTATATTTTGTCCTTTAAAAGTATTGATTAGTCATTATTGCAAACAAACATTGATTTTTTGTAATAAAAATATATATGTTTTTAACAAGCTACAGGCATAACTAATCAAAGTAGAGAATAAAATTACTTTAAGAATGTGATACTGACGTCACGACAGCAATTCATGGCTTGTACATGACATATGGTCTTAATTTCAATTTATAGGTACGCCCACCACGTCCAGTGACGTATTAATTAATTCTATGCCACTGGACATACCTATAAGTTGAAATTGAGGCCCTACGTCTTGTACAAATCATGAATTTCGCGCAGCTGTCATTACGCTAATGTCACATTCTTGAAATAATTTTACTCTACAACTATGTACATAAGCCCAAATCACGGTGTATAAATACAGAAGGTATGACAACTCATCAATTTTTGTTGACAGATTGATGTCGGTGATCAGTAGGACAAGATTCTAATATATATATATATATATATATATATATATATATATATATATATATATATATATATATTATGAAAAATTCAATTAAAATTTAAATAAATTTTATTTTATAATTTTATATATATATATATATATATATATATATATATATATATAAAATTATAAAAATAAAATTTATTTAAATTTTAATTGGATTTTTCTTAATGTAAGGATATAAAATAATTACATGGTTGAATTCAGAAAAAAATACTGTATCGAATAGGTCTAAAAATATATGCCATCCCATTTAAGTAAATATAACTTTGTGTTGTAACATCAGAACCACTGGTTTAAAAAAATATTTTATTCTGTAATAGGATTCCCCCTTTGGTCTCCTACAACTTTATTTTATAGTATTTTTTGTATCTCTAATAACTTCCGAGAAAAATCGCGTTTCCTAGTTTCTTTTATATATATATATATATATATATATATATATATATATATATATATATATATATATATATATATATAACGCGGTAACGCTTAGTAAACGTTTTCAACTACAATTATAGATATATCGTCATTACCGAAACCTGCAAATAAAGGAGAATGGTACACCCAGAAATGAGTAATAATCCGTGATGTTATATTTAATTATTTAAAATACGTACATCCCCAGATTCTTATTTTTGTACAATATCTCCATTTTTAAAATGCTTTTGGCAAATACCATCTTTAGTACCAAGGATTTTATTAGGGTACAACTTTCCGCCAGGCATTCACAATGTTTTGCGAAGGATGGTGAATCGGAATTGTTTCTTTATTAGATGTTATTTCTGATTTATAACCTTCAACGATACTGTATTTTGGATATTTGTACATTTTATCAAATATTTACATAAAATTAATTAACGTATGTCAATTTCAATTTAAATTGACAGATGACAGTTACCTATGCGTCGGCAACGTCGGCAACATTTCTAACCTTACACACTGAGGCATCTGGCGGATGCCAACTTCGTAAACACGGATATTTTTGATGAATTGACCCACTTCTTATATTTATACACCGTGGCCCAGCTAAGATGCAACATTTACTATTCTGGCATTAATGTATTATTACTATTACACCTACTGCATCGTAACATAGGTTGCCAAAGTTGTCAATGTCAAATTAACTTGTCATAACTCACTTTTGTGCTTTTATCAACATAAGTAGATAAAAACACAAAAGTGAGCGCCCTCATTATATTGCGGCATTTCATGGAACTAAAAATTGTATATATCACAGTAAAAATTGTATATATCAACATGGTAAAATATTATATATCACGAAATTTTATAAGTGAGCGCCGTCATTATATTGCGGCATTTCATAGAACTAAAAATTGTATATATCACAATGAAAATTGTACATATCAACATGGCAAAATATTATATATCACGAAATTTTATATATATTACAGAAACTTTTATTTTGGCCCAAACGGCGCCTCATACGATTGCATTACCTTCCTTAACTACGGTATGACGGGAGGTAAAAAAAAATTCGAATGGTTACTTGGTAGCTTGGTACAATGCTGATTATAGTTTGAGAAATGTTTGTGATATGTTTGCGAATTTTTATCCTGAACGTCCTATACCAAATATTTCTACAATTTCAAGAATATTTACAAAATTTTATAGTGATAGATGTTTAGATAAGAATCCTACGAAAAAGGCAAGAACAAAAACTGCGCAAAATGAAGAAAATAAAAATAATTTACTACGTGCAATAGAAGAAAATAATCAGCTATGTTAATAGTGCAGTTTTTGAAAATATGTCGTAATCTTTGATTTGAAATAGGTTGATACTGCTCCTATTAGGTACTTTACAGTAAATTATAGGGAACGAAGTATAGTAAACATTTTTGAAACGTTACGAAAATTTTATTTGACTTTGACACTTTGACAACCTATGTTGGATTTTATCTGGAACTATGCAGTATCCACAGTAATACATTAATACACTGTGTTATAAACCAAGGTTTAAAATCGCGTTCATACTATCGGTTACACGTTGAGATTGATTTTACAATTAAATAACTGTAGACTGAAGACGAACTATATCATTGACAATATAATCTCATTTATCCTTTCTGAAACACTTGATTTCGACTTCATTATACAACTCATCCATTTCTTTACTGAAATTTTCTTGAAGATCCCTTCATCTGTGATTTAACAACCCACTAAAGCTTTATTGTGTAAAAAGTCATTCTACGTGAAGTTAATTAGGGTTGGGGTGAAAAAAACGCCACAATTTAATTCCTCACATCATCATCAGCATCAGTTGGCATTAAAAATTCATTTGGTTCGTATTCTCGGTAAGCTTCCTGCGCATTAAGTGGGAGGTTGTAAGCCTACTCTTTACAGGTGCCTTCGGCGTCATTACGCCGTGATGGCGCACGGCTTTGTGGAAGGATTCGCACAAGAAATAAAATCTCACTCGGTAATGGAATCGATAACAAACGACGCAGCCAACAGGTGCATTCCATGTTGCTTTCTTATTCGATGTTTTTCTTTTCTATCCCATTCTAAATCTCTTTGCGAGCACCCTGACAAGAATTATTATCAGATGGAAAATTTACTCCTTGCTACTTGGCAAATATATAAATAATTTACCATACTTTTGACTCAAATTTTTTCTTAGATAATAGTGACGGATCACATATCAGTAATGTATGATTAAATACGAACGAAAGTTAAAAAATAGACACTTGACACTTTTGTTAATTATTAATTCCGATGTGTTTTTGTGGTATGGTGGTTTATTGCTTAGTAATACTTTCAATACTCGGTAAAGCAGTTATTTTAATAACCGGTTAATCAGTTACTGTGACTAACAAGAAATAAAAATTCGGTTTAACAGTTAATCGGTTAAATTGGTTTGACATTACCGGTTATTTCGTTAAATCAGTTTGCCAGCTATTGTTAATAACTTTCCAAATTATTTCTCTATGTACCGGGTTTATCGCTTTCAGACAAAATGGTTGAAAAATATTCGTTCCAAATTTAAAACATTTATACTTATACAAAAGCAAGTCACTAGCGATTATCTAAATTTGTCATTATACTACTATTATACATTGATAATTTTACAATCAGCAAAATGAATTAGGCTATTATTGAAACAAATGTAATTGTCAGTGACATTTCGAGTTCGTTGTAGCTGTCTTAAATTTGTTCTATATTTGTCTCCAGATTTCTTCTAATAATGGCACCTTACTTAAACCTACAATGGATACATGAAGTAAACATACATTACTGAATAAATGGGGTATTACAATACCCCAGTATAAAAAAACGTTTCCACGGAGTATTTAGAAGTATAAATATTTATTTTGAATACAGAAATCATTAATACAAATTGTTATAAGCTAATTATATGACATTATTGCAGATATCCATACGATGGTTTGGACGTAGCGCACGTTGTTTTTGATTATCTATTTCGAGATTTTGGACACAAGTAACACCTGCCGCTTTTTTGGACGTTCTGATATATATGATTGTTCAGAAGTTAATATATTTTATATATCCTGGCGAGGTTCTTGTGGGAAATTTTTAGGGGCCTTTTCTATTTTATATAAAAATAAACGAAGATGGATACAGGGGTATGGAAGTACCCCAACCTACCTGCAGGTCAGCTATGCGAAACGATAATTATCAAATATTTGCGGCAATATGTGCACCATAACCTTAGCTAAGAATACCTAAACGCACTGTATAGCTAAACATAACCTGTCAAAAATATGACAGAATATAATTAACCTTGGGGTATTAGAGCACTTCTCTATCCATTCTAGGATTAAATAAATCTGACTTGGGAATTATTACAATTTATCAAGATAAAAAACTGCGGAAGAAGATCTAGGAAAGAGATGCTCACTTTCTAGAGCAAATCGTGCTATAAACCAACTGATATAAACTGGATCGATTTTCAGAAGACTTTGGAATGGGATATAATTGTTACAAATAACAAAAATTCAGAATTAGTACTTTCAACTGTCCTAGGGTTTCAGAAAATTGATCCAGTTTCTGTCAATTAGCACAGCACGATTTATGCTAGAAAGTGGTTTTCTTTTCAATCTCTTCCATGAAAATTCATCCGCAATTTTTTGTCACACTCATTTTTTTCTTGATAAGTTGTAATGATCTCTGTCATATCAACTTAAAGTGAGGTGATTGCAAAATTATCAACGTGTAATAGTAGATTTGAATGGAAAATTTAGAAAATCGCTATGCACTTGTTTTTATATATAAATGTTTGAATGTTTGATAGGGATACTTTTCAACCCTTTGTCTGTAAGAGATAAAAATTTCAAATCGATATCTCAATGTACTCCGGATTTTGGAGTTTCAAACAGGATTCGTTTTTAAAAGACCCGGTATTTAATTATACTATTTGAATTATTATATAATATTTATTTGTTTTTTTAAATTAACAGACAGCTACGCAACTAATATTATCATATGCAGGCGATGAGAAAAGATGAAAAGGCCATGCAATACGTGGGACTAAAATCCACAACTCCTTGTTCGTGAAGCGGCATCGTCTCTACACTTCCTACAGTGTTGGGTTACGTAATAATAATAAAAACATATTACGTAGAAAAGGAGTTTTAAGAATTTTATGTGGAATTTGTTCGTAACTCATCATATATTATTTCAACTAAGACACAACATACAACTGACCCACATATATTCTTTACTATTGTTCATTCGACATTTGTATAGAGCAATATTTATTACTTTCAAGATTTGTAGCTCGGCGAATTGGCAGGGTACGTTTTCGCTTCTTCCATACTAGAACAGATACATATCCATGACATTCTCTATATCCCTTGCTCTATCCTACCAGCAGAGATTTCAAACTTTAGCCAGACTCGCAGTTTCAATACTTTAAACTGTCACCATACGTGACATCGGAGCAAAATAAATCTCATAAAAAGAAACATCTCAAATAAACCCGCATGGAGAGATCAAACAACGTGGTGGATGTCATCGCGACGGTCTTCTGTCTTCGCACAAACAACTGCCTGCGCGTCTGTCACTACGGAGAGACAATTAACCCATCAAGGCCTACTATACAACCACCGTGCTGAAAGAATTGTCGGCGCACATGAACAGAACGATAGAGATAAATACACCGTATTTAACGTTCTATTTCTGAAGAATTCCTTGAATTCGCAAAGGGAAATATTGTCTTGTTGTGAGGAAATGAATGGCATAACTGTGGAGAATATATGACAGCAGAAAAAAAAAGTAAGTAAAAATATTCGAAAGACATAAATAGTTACAAAGAAACAGGAGTTGCGATCTTTCATAGCCGGCAATTTATTTATGATTTCGTATAATAATGATATTAAATTGGTATCCACTAAATCGTAGCCGATTCACGACCCAAGGATTGCGGGTTCGAATCCCGGATAAGGTGTTCTAGTTTGTATGCGTTTTTATCATCTCCATTAAATCAACGTGTAAGTACAATTACAAGATATACAAATTACATATAAGGAAAAATTTACTCACCCCCATATCAAATTGTAACAAGTTGTAGAAAACAATAAAGAATTTTTCGCACTCCCGAGACTAAAGAGCGATTCTAATCACTCATTTCAGGGACTAAAATTCAAATTCAGTCCCAGAGGTATTAAATATGAAAAAAATCTCTGGGGGACTAAAGTAAAAATAAAGAAGATGTTTCCATAACATCATATAGTTACTATGATTTATTTATTCGTATCTGCACTACATTTTGAGCAGGCGTTGAGTTTAAATTTGAACAAAAATTTTGACATTTGTATTGTCAAATTGTAAGATTAATTTCTTTTACACTAATATTGTTCCATTTGATACGGGAGTGCGAAAAATAGCGTATATACCACAGAACTAACGTGCATTCAATCCCTCAGGTGATTATTTCCCTCACCTTAACTTCACCCACAGGATTGAATATGCACTTTAGTCCCTGAGTATACAGGGTGTTTCCCTTAAAACAACCAGCGCTTTTTTCACAGCTTCTTGGGCGAACTAATGACAAAGAAAAAAATGTTATATACACTAAATGATCGACAATAAGGGGCTAATTTATTAATAATAACAAACCGAAAATTCGACCAGTGGTTCTCAAACGACAGAACAAAATTTTATTTTTTTAAATGGTATTCTATATAATTTTTTAGCCCTTTAAATAGATTTTCTGATTTCGACGATATAAATATGGTATAGGATTGTATAACAATTATTTCGAGAAAAATGGTATTAAAAATAATGTTATAATATTACAATAGGCTATGCAATACACAGGTACGCTAGTAGTAAACCCATTTTTTATTACATTATTTCTAGTTTTTAATACCATTTTTCTCGAAATAATTGTTATACAACCCTATACTATATTGATATCGTTGAAATCAGAAAATAATATTCTATTTAAAGGGCTAAAAATTATATAGAGTGCCATTTAAAAAAATATAATTTTGTCCTACCGTTTGAGAACCACTGGTTAAATATTCAGTTTGTTACTATTGATACGTTATCCCCTTATTCTTGATCATTTTTGGTATAAAATATTTTTCTCTAAAGTTGTTAGTTCGCCTAAAAAAGCGCTGGTTGTTTTAAAGGAAACACTGTATAGTAGGTATAATAATTATTATTTGGATTTACGATATTAAACAAGATTTCTTTTGATTTAGAGTAACGCACTCGTTACAAATAGACTAGGAAAGTAAACGTCGTAGAAGGCGGGGCTGAGTCGCCACTATCTTTGTTTAATTTTCTGAACTTATGTCGTACGTTGTGGTGGCGCATTATGTGGTATAAAATAATCTCACTTTGTAAATGATGGACATTTCTACCAATATATTATTACTATTATTATATCACTAATTATTATTAGCATTCATCAAAACACTACAGAACACAACACCTTCGTCATAACAAGTCTGCTGACAGTTTACGTTGACGTGCTGAACCGATCCAAGACAAACGTTTTGTACAAATTTTTAATAACAAATAACTTAATTTATAATGTTGAATAGGCAAGATTGATAGCATAAATTAAATCTCTTTATAATAAGTTTTAATAATAACTAAATTTTTTCTCTAAATATGTCCATGAGGTCAGTAATTTCGATTTATTCGTCGGTTCCCATGCATTTTTGCAGCCCAAAAGACTCCGTTTCAAATTTCGCGCGTACCTTAGCACCGCCTACTTTCCTAGTCTATTACACCTGTAGGGTGAAGATCGAAACGAATTGTAATACTAATGTACATAACAAGACCAAAAAGTAATACTTTACTGCTGGGTGAGCAAGCATATTCCACGGCGAGCAGTAGTCGAACCTTGGAAGCTTGTGATCCCAGTAATGACATTTTCAAGTCGTGTTGGGTATAAACAAATTTTCGCGTTCCTGAAAAAAAAAACAATACACAGAAACCTATAGGCACCTATGCATTATTTTATTTTTTATTCCGAGGAAATATGAAATTATTAAATAAACAACTGATCGCCATGAAAACATTCATGTAGAGATGGAAAAGTTACTTTCTGTTTCCTTATAGACACTTTTCCAAGCTAGATAAAACCAAATTTCTAACCTAAAAAATAAAATAAAATGTGTCTACGTTCAGTATACAAAAAATCTTAGCAAATGCGTAACTTTTCTATTATATTATTATTACTACTACTATTTTTATTATTATTATTATTATTATTATTATTATTATTATTATTATTATTATTGCGAATAAAAAAATCGCATATATTTAATACTCCCGAAGTCAAGAAAATAATTCGATTTTCAATTTTTCATTTCATAAGTGATTAAAACTCGCAAACATTTAAAACTTATACGAGAGTAAAGTACCGATCTATAATATCTGCGCAGAATGCTTTTAAACGAAATAATAATGAATTAGTCATTCTTCTATATTCCAATAACATTTTCGGCATCAATTTAGAATCTTTTTAATATTTTATATTATCTATCATCATCGTATGGAAATTTATCAAATAATAGAACATCTATTATTAGAATCTCCTAAAAAATGAAATTCCGTATTCATCGAACTAAAAAATGCTAGTGCGTTTCGGCAGATTGTCAGTAATTTGTATTCGAAGTTTTTTAATACTTGTAAAATTGTTCTCTGCTTTGGAAAATCAAATAAAAAAATATTCTTGCTTTAAACTTTATTAAAACTTGTATTATATATACAAAAAGAGCAGAGTATTATGTTAAATGTTGATCAAAACAGCACGGGTTGAATAAGACTGTCAGCAATTCTCTCTCAGTGAAAGCGCTTGGCAATGGAAATTTATTTGTGGTTGAAAACATAAAGCACAAAGAGAATCATTAACGCAATGTGATTTATTAAATTTTAAAAGGCTTTTATTACAATCGTAATTTTATTACAGTGTAATGTAACGAGTTCAGTAGACAGCCGAATAAAAATACACCAGATACACGAATTTATATAAATTAACGGTATTGTATAGCCGTTCCCGGAAATTAAATTATCCTATTGTTTAATACACGCGCTCGCCTGTAGGTAAAGTAAGATTAAAAATGAATAATTTGTCAAGTTAATAAAGGTAAAAGTTAAATTTTACGATTACGACGGAAGTAATAAACTAAGTTTTAACCAGTAACCAAGTTAAGACCAAAGTTAAAAGTTCCCTCAGTAATTGCATTTATTATTATGACACATTATTCCTATATTTTTAATAACTTTTCATTAATAGTAAAAAGCGTTATAATCATACAAACTGCTACAGTTGGGTACTAATTAATAAATTTTCACAAATTTTATTCACTTAAAAGAAATACATTGGTGATTGGTGTTTACAGGAATATATATATATATATATATATATATATATATATATATATATATATATATATATATATTGCGAAGAATTAAAAAACCATGTGTTTTTTGTCAAAATTAATATAAGTTTTAATCTTTATGACATTGTAAACCTTAATGTATTTTCAAAATTCTTCTACTTTTTTTGTAAATCAATGACTTTCAAATAACTTCAACAAAACCGTCCTGATGAGGTGTACAATCCAATTACGCGAAAGCTCGACAGATTTTAAAAGAATCTACTAAACAAATTTAAGCCCAGAAAAAATCCCACTGATACACCCACTAAAATTTATCTCCTTAACTAATCGACAGTGACGATTACACTCCACATATATATATATATATATATATATATATATATATATATATATATATATATATATATATATATATATATATATATATATTAAATAATGAATACTATTTATGTTTTTCGCGTTACCAATTTTATAAATTCATTTCTTGGGATAAATTACTATTAATTATTCTACAAAATAGTGGCAAACCAGGAAAACATTATAGAAGTAGTTTATAGTCTAGACCTTGGATATTATTTACCTACTATTTATTTTGGTGTCATTTTTATATTGCTGCCCATTATCTACATATAACCTATTATTCACGAAAGAGGACTATTCAAGGTCATTTGAGAGCCGTCTGATATATTGATTGCATATAACTTCATTTCATTTCGTATGCATAAGCGTGCAACATGAAATATTTATGGACACATGTTAAGTGAAAAACTATAAACCAAGGAATATTAATTTGATTTAAACGTCAACGCCACTGGGTAAATATTAGCACAGACATGTCATTATTATTTATAGTGTCACACCACATAAATTAAATAGACATAGGTCAAATAATCTTTGTCTTTCTAGTACAAAATGTTGCTAAGCTACTGCTATAAAGTGATGTGTATTCTTTCTTCACACAAATGACCTTGAATAGTCATCTTTCGTGAATAATAGTATGCCCAAATAGATACAAGAACTAGAATAGAAACTTTATGTACCTATCCTATTTTTTATACTTTCTAGTTACATATTAAATTTTTCTATGGATTCCAATGACAAAAGACACTAGACTTGTACAGCCCAACCAGTCTAACATCACAGTCCTCGCTGGACTGACTAGCATTGTTTTAGATCTGTACTTCAAATAACAGTTATACAAAAATTAATTCTATTCATCTTTTATTTGAAATATTTTCTATAAAATAATCCATAAGCGATTGACAGAGCTAAAACCATGCTAGTCACACCAGCGAGGACTGTCACCTAAGACGGGTTGAGCTGTAACTGCACACGTATGTTATGTTTCTATGAGAAATTATCAACCTATTTTGCAGTTAACTATATTGAAAAAGGAAAGAAATAACTCATATCAGTTGGGCCGATTTACTTTTTTAACAAATTATAAAATCCACACAAATGGTTAGAAAATTCTACAAAATTCTTTCGGCTACTTTAAATATAGCCTTAAAACTTAAAAAAATAAACCTGTAGGCCGAATGATAATAGTTCAACCGGTATTTTAAGGGTCATCTTCTAGTCCAGATTTTGGCTTCTACCGAAACCCTACTTTTGGCAAAATGAAAAGCAACTTCGTAAAAATTCAGTGCGTATAGTAAAATCTATCTTGCAAGACATATGGGACAATACTCACAGGAAAATGTGCAGGACTCATGGATCCAATGCCTAATAGAAGTAAAGCTGGTATTTTATTTATTTTATTTTATTGGCTATTCAACAGGACATAATGTCCCAATTACAGAATAACACTAATTTAACAATTACAGAATTAAAAAAAAATATAGCAGTAGTTATGGATAGTAGGTAAACAATTATGTAAATAATAATATATACGTAAATGAATATGAGTGTGTAAATACACATGCATAAGCATACTCCTATTCAAGTACAAATCATAATGATTTTATAAATAATTTCAATTGTTTCTTAAAATTATTTAAACTATACAGAAATATATCGGGAAAATTATCTGATTGAGAAAACTTGTTATATAAAAGTGGTAGACGTGTTAATGGAGCATATAAGCTGAATTAGTCTTATTAAATTCCAGTGTGAATAGGTCAGAAGCTCTGGTAGTATAATTAGGTACACGAAAAAATATTTTATCTAGTAACATAGGACAATCGAAGTTATTATTAATAATTTTAAAAAGAATAGTAAAATCCAAAAACAATCTCCTTTTTTCTAAACTTATCAAATTTGGTATATAATTTGGGAATTTAATACTCAAATATTTTATAAATTTTTCTTAGATTCTCTCAATTCTGTTTATATACACTTGATACTGAGATGACCAGCAAACAGTTGCAAACTCCAATTGTGAACGCACCAACGATACATATAAAATATTTATTTGATGAGGGTTTTTGAAACATTTCGAAGATCGAATCAAAAATCCCAACATTCTATATGATTTTTTAATAATGTAATCAGTATGAATGTCAAAAATTAATTTAGGGTCTAAGATAATTCCTATATCTTTTATCTGGGTAACTGTTTTTATACTTGATCCGTTTAAATTATAAAAAAAACCGTATGATATTCCTGTTTCTAGTGAAGGTAATATGGTAACATTACTAATAAAGGCGATGTAACCCAATATTAAATGGCGGAATACTTGAAAAATAAATAATAAAATCTATGTTTTAAACTGGTCGAAAAAAATATGTAGAAATATCTCACCATTTACGTAGGTTTTATAATTTGTTTGTCGAAAATGTTAACCGGCCCAACTAATATGAGTTTGGGCTCGTACATAGGAATCTATGAATGTATAATATAAAAGTGAACACTAGAATCCGTGACTGCCGTGTAGTGTAACATGGAAAAACAGTTTTTTCAAATATTATCTGCCCATAATATATCATGGGGTGCTTTATGCATAAGTTTTAAAAAATCAAAATCCAAAAATTTTAAATTTACGGTTTTCAAGAACACTTAATTTAAAGACAGATGCAGAATGCCTTATTTCAAGAACTCGACTTTAAATTTTTGATCAAGTATAGTGATATTTATGTTGTAATATCACGTCATATTTATTTTGAAATGTCAAAATTTGTAAAATTATCCTAAACAATAGATGTAATTTTCTAGTGCGTAGTTTAGTTATACGAGTAATATGTGTGTGGTGGGTAGGAAAAACAGTATAAGTAAAATTATTGCGTTTTGAGGTAAATGAGGTTTAGTACCATAAATATATTTTACACTTATGTATTATCTTTATTGTGAAATATCTTCTATACTTACACTGTTGTTACTACTCACCACAGATTCAGTACTTTACTCGCATGTAATGTACCTTAAGCACACTCGTCTGCAGTTTGTTGTAACAAAATATGTGTATGTCGTAGCCAGATGGTAAAATCCGTCTTTATATAAAACACCTTGTCCTTCTCACAACATAAAAGGCGGTCAGATTCTCGAATCTTCGTTGATTTAGCATTATTTTACAATCTGACTAGAAATTTCATAAAACGATGAACATCTTAACATCATATATTGTAAAATTAATATTTGAACATTTTTGCTTGCAATTTCTTTAATTACACCTCATTACAACCGAATCTAATGCAAAAAAAAACTAACGCTTGGAAAACTCGAACTGAGATTAGGTTATGTTGAGTTATATTTAGAGATATATACAAGCTCAAGCTACATTAATTCGTAGTTTTATAAAACGTCTAGTCGATAAATAACGCTAAGTCGACGAAGATTTAACAATCCGCTACATTTTATAAAATGTCTAGGCGTTTTATACAAAGATGGATTTTATAATCTAGCTACGACATTATATATTTATTACTTATCTTATCTTTTAAAATAGTGACAGTTTTCACTTCAGTCTATTAAATTTTTACACTGTTCATTCTCTTGTATGATGTATTCCCTGTTCGTGATCAGATTTCATGTCCCCCATTAACGAGTCGTTATGGGAAGGGCGGGGTGCTCACGTTCACGTGTCCCCTCGCGTGATTTAATGCGCGTGATCCATCACCTATGCCCGTGTCTACGTTCAGCGCTGCATAATATCACGCTAATATTTTCTGTTTATTTTTGCGTTAGCTTTATAAACATTTACTATATTTCCATGGCTGGCTTGATTGTAATACGCTATTCATGAAACATGGAACGGAGTAACGAATAGACTACCGTATACAGTACCGTATGAGGGAGATATCATTTTAATTTTAAAGTAGACGTATTTTACTTTTTTGTACTATGAACGAAATAGAATTTTAAAAATATTATTTGCAGTTAATATTTTACTTTTGCTTTTATGCTATAATAATTCAAAAATAAATTTAGCTTGTTATATACATATTAATAGAGCTTCATTTCTCAAATTTTTTATTTATATTTAAATTCTAGAACACATCTTAGTTGCTCTACTTTTGTATTCTACTTTCATTTTAAATTTCCACAAATTTCCCAAATTCCTAAGTTCCTTTCAACTTTCAAAATATTTTTTCTATATATAATTCATTTATACTATCATACATGACCTTAAATAAAAATCATGTTTAGCCTATGATATTCAACTCAGTTAATAATTTCAGGTTTGAGGACTTGGAGCCTGTTCCACTAAACTTTGCACTTTTCATTTGTAAATTTTGTGCCACCACTGATACATAATTTTGCAAATACAGAGTGATCAAATCCATCTTATGGTCACGTGACCCACAACTTTCCTTAATGACATCAAAACTAGACTTCTAGGAAGAAAAGTTTAGTATCTATGTTCATGGGCTTGCCAGTTTGTATTATAAATAATTTTTATTTTTGTAATTTTAATGTTCTTGAAATTGTAACTTTCATATGAATATACCCATTCATTATTTTCGTTGCGTTCTCTTGATCGAAAATACGCTTCTACAATAAACTTGTGTTCGCCCGTTTAATCCATTTCGGGTAGTAACTTAACCTAAAAAAGATTCATTGATTAATCTATTAAAATTATTTTTGTAACTCACCAAGCAAATAATGAAATACACTAAATAAGAGTATTGAAAATACTGGTTTCGATAATGTAATTATGAAACGTAAGAAATATAGACGGTAAAGATATTTGAAAAAATATTTGACAGATTGACAGAACAATACACGCCTATGAATTGCACGCAACTGCTAATACTTGTTTCCGCGGAGTAAAATATTAAGAACTACTCAGGTCACGTGACTATCAGATGGTTTTGATCACTCTGTATAAAGTGAAATTAAAAATTGATCATTTAATATTTGAAAATTTTGTTCCATCATCATTACAAATTTGTTATTTTTTAATAACAATTTTAAATCTTGTTGTAAACATATATGATTTTGTGTAAAGAATATTTAGTTCTATGAAGCCGTATGGCCGGAAAATATGTAAATGAAAAGTGCAAAGTTTGATGGAACAGGCCCCATGATCGAGGAAGTTTAGACCTCTGGCGTTACTAAAACAATAAAAATTTAACGTTAATATATCACTAGCCTGGAGGAAAAGTGACAACTCAAAAAAGTTATTTTATTTGAAATCGGTTTAAAGTAAACAAAAATCGTCAGTAAAAGTTCAGAAATCGGCACTAAAGTAATCTATTATACGACGATTTCATGCAAATACAGTGTTGCCAACTTTATCATAATTATTGTGCATGTAAAATAATTTGGGAAAATATGATACAGATACAGTAGTAAATTTGTACGAAAAATGACAAAAAATATGAGCAAGAAGAACAAACTAAATAATTCCGATGATGAAGTTTGAGATAAAACATAATTTTAAGTGTTCTTTACAATAATTTCAATGTCCGAGATTCAACATTGGGTGTATGACTAACAGATAACTAAAGATAACATATAAAAGAAAATTTTCCTTTCATTTCGATTTCAAATAAAATTTAATATTCGCCTCGGCACTGAAGTTCCTTTTTATCAGACATGGATAAGAAATAGAACCTCAGTGCCTTGATAAGTAAATAAATATTTTTATAGCGAATAACATAAAAAATCAATAATTAGTGAAATACCTTATTGTAATCCATAGTTTTCGCACGGAATAAGGGCTGCTAACTACGAACTAATACCTAAGGAACTTCTCAGTTTTGCCACGCTATTAATGATAAATAAATAGCTATTTTATTTTCTTACTGTAATTTCAAATGTACCATTGTAAATCTTGGAAGAATTCATTTCAAACGCATTCACATAAGTTAAAAACGCATTCAATCTTTTTGGAAGCAGTTAATAGAAAGTCCATGCACCAAATTTCCATTTCTCTTTTACTTTTCGGCAATAAAAATAATTCTTCTAGTATAATTTGTCACCTCGTAGGAATCCTATGCATCCCTTTGTTGTGCCGTGCACAATGGGCAACAACTCATTTTCATGCCATTTAATTTACCCGCGAACATGGGGCAAAAACTCGTCGGACGGTGATTGCCATAAGTAACACGGGCTGGTGTGTGTATGTACATTAAACCAGAGCTGCCAGATTAACGTCCCGTGAGTAAATACGGGAATGTGGGGACAAGGTCTAGGGTTCAAATCCAAGCTGGAGATAGTAGATAAGACAGGTTGTGTAATATTTGAAGAGGGATGACATTGTGATGTAATAGCATGTGTTAAACATATAAAATTAAAGGGATTCATAGTCGAAAGTACAAAACGGTTGGTTGTGGTTCTCACAACAAAACTTTTAATAGAATCTAATTATTTTGAAATATTTATCTCATAAAAGTTAACTCTGTTGTGTTTTCCCCACTAAATATATAAGTACCCGTAAAATGTCCGGCGAACGCCTTTTACAATAGCAATAGCAGCGATTGAGCAAATATTCTTGAGGTTCTAGGCGTAATAATATTTTGATGTCGAGAATGATATATTTTTGACAAGACTTGGTAGATGGAAAAAAACATTCAAATACACGGAAAATATTTCAATTACTAATGCAGTTTTTTATGTAACTATTTAATTATCGATTTTTGAGCCCGCGTGGGGTGCATTTTAATAAAAGTATTGAACATCAAATTCAGCTAAACCGTTGATCAAAATTAATCGTAGTTCAAATAGACGGAGAAGATCTGGCGTTCAATAAGAATCAAGTTCAAAGACTTGATCGAATGTTTAACATTTTACACCGCTATTTTCAATATAGAACCAAGTTCTAAACAAAAAACAGAATAGAGTTCAAACAGCTTAATACAACGCTTCCTAAGACTTCGAAGTCTAGGGGTGCGCTTTCTAGTTTAATTACAAATTATTTTATTTACTATTTATTTCTTTAATATCTGGCTAAAAATTTAACTTTCAATTTTAAAAATCGAAAAATGAATGTGGTGCGTTCATCTGTATAAGAATCACTGAACCAACAAATAAAGAAAAAAAACCGCTGAACTTTTTGCCGATACAAACTTTATTGTTTAATGATTTGTCTATTTCTGAAATAATGACGAAATTGGAAAAATATTATAAATCTTACACGAAATTTTATTTAGTATCATTGATGATCATGATGACTGGATATTTGATTTTTTTTCATGAAATAATGAAGACGAAATTGCTGCTTTCATCTGCTAAAAATAAACGAAACTAATTTTTTTGTGGAAGTTTCTAAAATAATGGTACGAATTATTCATTTTGGAGATAATGAACTAAAATGTTAATTGCCAGAAAGATTAAAATTGATACATAAGAATTTATAGTTTTATTCAGTCTAATATTTCTCTTTTATAAAAAATAGTTATTTGTTTAACTAGGCGCTAAAATACCATATTTGCAGCAGAGGCTGTCGAATCTATAAATCTGTGTTTAGTGCCGTGATGAACACATTATTTGTTTGCCGATTGAAAACTAATATTAATTTAGTGATTATTTTTAATACCTATTTCGAAAGTTATCGCCATCAAATTATATTGTTATGTGTTTGTTGAACGGTTGCTCTGCGTTTGTATAGCTGTTATTATGTAATAGGCAGTAAAAGTAAAATTTTACAGACTGTTAGCTGTCAAAAAAAATCGCACTTTTAATTCGGAAAAAATCTATTTATTTGTATATGTATTTAGCGTATGGCAATATGATCTCATAAAATTTGTATATAACAATCACCTGTAAAAATTAAATAATTTGTCGAGCGAGGTCGTAGTTGGAATGGCGCTTGTTGGGTGCTATTACACTTAAACAGACTGATTTAATTAAGGTGGTGAGAGGTACCGTTGAAGATGGTGTAGTATAGTTTTAATACTGTCTTGTTTGCTCCATTCTGGATCGCCGGAAGGTACCTAATACTAAAACTGCTGCGTTCCTATCTCTGTGTTTGACCCATTGTGAGGAATGAAGTACCTAACCATGAGATCCTGAAAAGCGTCTAGTCGCAGAATTCTCCTAGCACATTTTATATTACCCAGGGTGCACCACGAGGAGGCGAACTAACACTGTATATTCAGCAGAGTAATAAGTCCAAAAAATAACGATTATAAATATTTTTTGTTATAACAGGTTTTAACTTTACTTAACCGGTTTTTAAATCTGTTTAATTACTCAGTTAAATAACAAATAAACCGACTATTTCTAAGCTCATTAAAATATTTTTCCTACAACCGTGCGTGAAAAGTACTTTTCACGGACTCATTACAGTGTGTAAAGTGTCACTTTTCAAGCACTAGTGCTTGAAAAGTAAATAATCGCTGCTAGGCAACATTAAAATTCGGTTAATTTACCTGTCAAGTATATAATTAGGTGGTAAATAATAATGAAAGTAATAAAATTTATTAAGAAATATGAATATACACTGTAACTGAAACTCATCTAATATTTTGTTTAACAGAGTGAGTACTAATCTAATTTTTAAGGACATTAACATTTTTTTGACATGTATTCTAACCTAACCTAATTTTTAATATTAATACTGAATGTAAAATTTGTACATTATAGAAGACTAAACATCGTCTGTCTGAGATTCTTCTGTTTAAGTTACATTTTGTACAATGTTATGAGAAAGAGTACTAATAATAATAATAATAATAATAATAATAATAATAATAATAATAATAATAATAATAATTTATTTGCCCAACAGTGTACACCATATAAAGGACAAAGTACAGTTACATGCATCAAAGTAAATTTTGAAAGGAATATACATACAGAGATGATAAAAAATATAAAATATAACATATAAATACATAATAAATGTCTAATTTTTTTCCAAATTCGAAAATACATTTATAACGGAATATGGTGATATTGTGAATACATCTATATCACTAACAATTTTATTGATGTTGTTGCACATTATATAGATCGGAGATCTGGTTTGTGTATTTGTCCTCGCTCTAGGACATTGAAAATATAATTTATGTCTTGATGTTAGACGTGGTACATGAATTTCAATAATCTCTAACAAGGCAGGACAATTAATTTTGTATTGCAGCAGTTTTAACAAAAATATAATTGACTGACAGATTCTACGTGTTTCTAATGATTTAAAGTTAAAACGTACTAATAAATTGTTATAATCTGAACCTCGTGCAGGATAGATATGATCACATTTAAATGCTAAATACTTCAGGAGACGTTTTTGTACAGCTTCAACTCTAGTAATGTACCGGTCATAAATTGGATACCACATTAATGCTCCATATTCTAATTTGGAACGAACATAACTATTGAACAATATTATAATTGTGTTCACGTTACAAAATTGTTTACAGTTCCTAAATATGAATCCAAGTATCTTAAAAGCAGAACTAACCAATTCTGTAACATGTATTACAAAAGACATATCTGTTTCAAAAATAACTCCAAGATCCTTAAAATGAGATGGTCTTTCTCGTACAATGTTATTAATGTGATAATTAAACAAAATTGGATTTTTTATTTTATAATATGACAAAGTTTTGCATTTTTTAGAGTTCAGTTTTAAATTGTGTTGGTTACACCATTCGAAAATTTGGTCCAACTGACATTGGAGCCTATGACAGTCTAATTCATTCCTGATTGAGCAGTATATTTTTAAATCATCTGCGTAAAACAGATGATCACACATATTAATAAGATTGCTTAGGTCGTTGATATATAATATAAATAAAAAGGGTCCTAATACCGAGCCTTGTGGTACGCCAGAAGTAGGGGTGAAATACTCCGATTGGAAACCATTATATTTAACAAATTGCTTTCTATTAGATAAATATGATTGAAGCAAATAAATTAAATTTAAGTTAAGACCAAAAGACTGTAATTTTTGCAACAATAAACCATGATCGATTTGGTCGAAAGCTTTATGAAAGTCAGTGTAGATTACGTCTACTTGCCCCCCTTTATCCACCACTGATGTAATATAATGTGATATTACTGCTAAATTTGTCACCGTAGATTTTTTTTCAACAAATCCATGTTGAAATGATGATATGAATGGACTTAATTTAAAACTTAATTTATTGTGTATAATGGTTTCGAATACTTTTGACAAATTGCATAATATGGACACAGGTCTATAATTTTTAATATTTGAGACATCTCCAGATTTATGAATAGGACATATACGTGCGATTTTCCAAATATCTGGAAATACAGATTTTTCTAAAATAATATTAAATATATGTACCAAGGGTGTTACAAGTGCAGAAGAACAATCTTTAATTACAAAACTAGGTATTTGATCTACACCGGCAGTTGTTTTATTTGATAACCTTCTAATAGCTTGCAATACGTCATTCTCTATAATTTCGTTAATTTCAATAGATGGGAGATAATTTAAAAAATCGGTTTCAAGTCTTGAATTATTACCTTGACTGGATTGTATATACACACTTTTGAAATATTGAGCAAAACTATTAACAATAGTTAAAGGATCATTGAAATGATTATCATCCAACTTCATCGCACATGGAATGCGCGAACTATTCTTCTTGGATTGAATATATGACCAGAATTGCTTTGAGTCAGTTTTTATTTGATTTTCAATGTTTGATATATATAATTGATGCGCATTTTCAATTTGCGTTTTTACAAGTTTTCTCATATTTTTGAATTCGATCAAGTCAGACTGACATTGGTGTTTCTTAAATTTCCTGTGTGCGTTAAATTTCTTTTTAATATTTATTTTAATGTCTTTAGTGAACCAGCAAGGAAAGGATCGATTACTTGAATTTTTTACCTTGAAAGTAGGCACAAAATCATCAAAGTAATTTTCTAAAATATCATAAAAAGCTTTACATATTTCTTCTACATCATTCATTAATAATAATGGAGACCAGTCAGTTTCATATATACTTTTGTATAGATCAAGAAAATTAGCTTTTTTGAAATTATAATTTTTTTGACGTTTGTTAAGTGGAAAATTAGAGTTGCTATTTCCAGTATTTGAAGCTGCTGGATGCCTGTACACTCAGTATTATGAGAAACATCAATACCATTTCGGTTGTAGGAAAAATGTTGTATGCAACACGTGTGTAAAATTGTATTTTTTGTCTCGTGCTACAATTTCCGCATTCGGCTGCGCCTCATGCGTAAAACATCGCACTCGACCAAAAAGTACCGATATAAAAAACTTTTAAATTTATTTAATTTAATAGTTACCGATATTGTGTAACTAAAATATAGGTACGGGACCCCGGTGTCAATTGCAACAGGTGCCATATGTAACAAGGGTAGGCAACAGGGCCATCTTTTCGAAGTAGATTAAAACGTGCTTGCAGAGTGAAGCAGAAAAAGTCATAGCTCTTTGGGATTTAAGCTGGATTTATAATGAAGTAACGCAAAACGTAACGCAGTTGCAGTAAAGTAGAAAGTAAAGCAAGCAAACTAGCTGATTTATATTAAACCCAGAAAGATTTACTGCTAACCAATCAGAATAATATGCAAAAATTTCGGCATTTTTCGTTCATCTTCGATATATCTTGCCTGAGCTTCGGCACTAACTGGCAATCTTGTAAGTTTTTAATAGGTTTTTGTTGAGCGTATAGAAAATAACACAATATTTGTGAAATGACGTTTATTTACACTTTTAGTAGCATGTACACATTCATCACACTAATATTAACATCGAAAGATTTTGTCTATAATAATTGTATTTCTAATGGAGGCATAGTAGAACAGGATTTATCTCCGATGTCTACATTACTAAATGTATTACAGCGTTAGCAATTTCTTCCCACACTTATTGTTTTTTTATTATTGTTTTTGAAATCTTTAGACGATTTATCGTATAAAATTTTATTCATTTCGACAACTTACATTATTTTCCTATTCATATATATGTCAAACAAACAATTCTGACAGATGAGTCGGTAGCGAATATCGGTAAAATGGATCACGCCCTCATTCTCAGCGCAATATTTAAAATGCTGACTTCTGATTGGCCAGCGGTAGAGAAGTTTAGGTAAAGCAACGCAGAAAGATGAAAGTTGGGCAAGTCTTGCGTTGCGGATGTTACGTTACTGCTTACTTTACTTCAATATAAATCATCCATAGCTGTAGTACATGATCATCTTTTTACCTTACCTACTGCGTTCGCGTTACCTCTTACGTTGCGTCATTATAAATCCAGCTTTAGTGTAAGTACATACGCGCAAATACGACGTCTGTTTCTCTCGAATGTCTGTAAACCGACAAAAAAGTAAATACAGGTAGTGACACACATTGTTTCTAAAACTCTATAAGTGCTATGCTCGGAAATATTTCAAGTTAAGGGTCAGTTTGTGAGTTATATCTGCTTTTATTTTTCATTAAAAAACATTTCGAATTATTACCTAATAAATACAAAAAAGCAAATAATATCTTTATAAGTTAAGCGGTGTCAGTTGTAACATGCCACGGTCTCGATTGTAACGTGTTTAATAATTAAGTACAGTATTGATCATGATAAAAATTACAAGAAAAAACCACTGCTATCGAAAACATAAAAGAAGAAGAGCAAAAAAACGAAAAACAGTTCCGAAAGTAACAGTCGCAGATTACTCTTCAGATGGCACCGATGAGGAAACTCTCTGATATGTATTGGCCCATATTTTTTGAGCACAGGAGATTGGTTGCAGTGGCGAAAATGTAAAATCTGGACACCGGGCAAGCTAAATTGTACGAAGAAAGACCTATTTTATGTTTACCTAAACTGCAATTTCGTTAGCGACTAAAGGCATTGGTCAAAATTGTCTATATCACCAACAGAATATATATTTTGTTTGCTTTTAGTTTAGTCATCTGAATTTTGTATTTTCTGAAGTAATAAATAAATGTTTATTTTTTCAATAATTTCTTCTTTTATCTGTTATTTTATCTTATTACATCACTGTTAAAATTTGTTACAATTAACACTGGCCCTGTTACTATTGACACCAGTTAGGTGTCTATTGTAACATTTGTAATGCCTGACTAAAAATCTTTATACTTTTATATTTGTCACATTTTCAAAAGTTTAAAATTCAAAATATTATTCACTAATGTGGGTAGGTTCTTATAGAGGTATTTTCAAAATTTCGAAATGTAACGTTAACTCGTAAAAAATAAAAAAATAATTTTTGTAACAATTGACACCGGTCTCTCCTACCTATTAAAGGTGCGTGAACTTAGCACATTTTCATTGTTTGTAGTACTTGATAATGTTTATAGTTACTGCCCCTTACGAAATAGTTTGCACCCCTTAATAAAATTGTCTAGTGCCGCCTATGTTGCCAATGATACACATTTGGTTACCTCACTTCTGGCACGTAGGCTGTGAGATTCGCAGGAAAGGAAAAGTTTTCAAAATTAAATATTTGATTGGTTATTTTTGAGATAGAACACTTTTAGATTACATACCTAATGAAAAAATTATAAAATCGCATCCAAGACATTTAAACATTTTTATTTTTTAAAATATCTATGTGATTTTTAGCATGTTCCCTTTATCTCTTTCACCTAGGGTAAAAGATCGTAACAAAATATACCCCAAGTTTTTGTTTTAAACTTTCTCTGAGTCCGTCCCTATTCTTTCCTATCTTCTTCGTTACAGTTCTGCCTGATCCGTGTCGAATCGGCGTCACCCTGTTGCAGTGACAGGCATGTCTAATCAATGCACCGTGGCGTCTCCAGTTTGATAAGTGCGCATGATGCACCGACACCCTTCTATTACGCCTTTCTCCCGACTAATAAATTCCTGCCACTGACAACACAGCCAAAACGAACATGTACCTATTTACATTTTATACAGATTAAACAAACATATTTAAAACATCCGACAAAAAATGGACATTGTATTTAAACTTCACAAAAGATATATTTTGCCAAAAGAAAATTAGCTTTATATTCAAATAGTCACTTAACAGACGTTATAAGTACCTATTATAATCTAAAACTTTTAAATAAATAAATAAATTTTTAAATTGATAAAAGATGACATAGGTACCACAATATCAAGTACTATCAGATAGACAAATAATTGTTGAGTAAAATAAAAACGATAGCCCGAGCTGGTTTTCTGTGCTGTTTTGTTTACCTTCCATCACCTTTAGGTAAGGATGGTATTTGGTCAAAAAATCGGTGATGCGTTTTTAATCAATAAGCACGGTTTAGGGTCCCTAGAATACGATTTTACTATTTTTACGATGACGTCTGTATGTATGTGTCTGTGTCTGTGTCTGTGTCTGTGTCTGTGTCTGTGTCTGTGTCTGTGTCTGTGTCTGTGTCTGTGTCTGTGTCTGTGTCTGTGCTGTGTCTGTGTCTGTGTCTGTGTCTGTGCTGTGTCTGTGTCTGTGTGTGTGCGCGCGCGCGTGCGCGTTCGCGTGTGCGTGTGTGTGTGCGTGCGTGTGCGTGCGCGTGCGCGTGCGCGTGCGTGTGCGTGTGCGTGTGCGTGTGCGTGTGCGTGTGCGTGTGCGTGTGCGTGTGCGTGTGCGTGTGCGTGTGCGTGTGCGTGTGCGTGTGCGTGTGCGTGTGCGTGTGCGTGTGCGTGTGCGTGTGCGTGTGCGTGTGCGTGTGCGTGTGCGTGTGCGTGTGCGTGTGCGTGTGCGTGTGTGTGTGTGTGTGCGCGCGCGTGCGCGTGCGCGTGCGTGTGCGTGTGCGTGTGCGTGTGTGTGTGTGTGTGTGTGCGTGCGTGCGTGCGTGCGTGCGTGCGTGCGTGCGTGCGTGCGTGCGTGCGTGCGTGCGTGCGTGCGTGCGTGCGTGCGTGCGTGCGTGCGTGCGTGCGTGCGTGCGTGTATGTGGGTGTGTGTGTGTGTGTGTGGGTGGGTGTGTGTGTGCGTGCGTGCATATGTGTGTGTGCGTGATCGTCTAAAACTATGAGTGGGCATTATTTGGGCTTCTGTTAATCTGTCGATTACGTAATAACATGTAGTGGGACATATTCTAAAATGTTACGGTACTATATCTTCCACATAATTTTCAATTCTATGAAGTTTACGTTTCTTTGCTATATTATTTTCCACGGAATTAATTTATTTATTGTTTAAATAATATTTATTTAAGAAATAAACAAATAATCTTTACAATTTCTCCAGACTATAAAGTTATACCATTTCAAGTATCCACAAGAAGTGCCTGGCACTCACTTATACTACGGTACCCACTTTAGTGTAAGGTGGTTCAGTTTTACAAGGGTATTCTAACAATTCCATATTGGCTTTGATTCACAAGTAAAAGCAGCGTGGTTATCTGACGTTATGGAACTTGGTTTGAAATAGTTCCTGCGTCTACCTTTACAAAACATACTGCATGAGGTTATTGAAGTTCCAATTTCGAGAGTGTCAAAATGCACGAGTATTAAGATTAGTCAATGACATGAACTAAGTATATATTTGGTATATGATTGTTTCAGAAAGAGATTCCAGTAACTTTGAGCAAGTAGATGATACTCCAAATAAAACAGAACTTCAAGTATCCATGAGAGCAGGATACCGACCAGCATGGTTGTAGTTATAAATTTGGCGTTTTGGTTTTGATGGGTCTGTGGCCGATCAGTCTCCTTGTGACGGTTTTCGGGGCGACCATGCCAGTTTTGTCAAATTGTGAATGTGTTGAATGTTATAGTTGTGGTTGTGGTAAGCTAGATCATCTGCAGAAGAGTTCCAAAGAGCAGCTGGTGCCCGGTGGGGTTGCGAAGCCGAGTGTTTTACCCAAAAAAAAACAATTGAGCAACAGAAATTTGTCAGCCATTGGAAGCAGAGAAGTCGGACAAGACGAGACTTGCTTTTCAAATATTTGTCTTAATGTTTGGCAAGCCTAAGTGCAGCGTGATGCACGCTGGAACAAATTGTTTTAAGTTTAAGCATGCCGGAGTGTTTAGATTAATTTGGTATTGCGTATTATTACATAATTTTTAGGTAGAGCTGTTCATGCGCACAATAATGAACCCTCTGAAGGTTGAGATCGCAATATAGTCAGGCTGGTAGAGTAGATAATTGAAAATCCACAAGGTGACTAAAACTTTGAAGAGCCGACAAAAGTGACAGTGGCTAAGGAGCAATTGTGGCATTGTTCTGAAGATTGGTCACTCTCGTCAAATTCCTCAGAATTATCAGCTTTGAGTGCAAGATGACATGCTACTGTATGCCTCTGTCATGTGCATTCCGGTATGTGCTACTGTCATGCCTCTGCCGAAGATGACATGCTACTGAATGCCTCTGTCAGGTTGTTCCGATCTGCTGCTGTATGCCTCTGCCGTAGGTGACATGTTACTCTATGCCTCTGTCATATGTGTTTTCCAGTAAATGAATTGGGTAGCGTGGCATAAAACGACGTGCTAAGTTTTCAGATTTGCTATTGGATCTCTGATTTAGAACCTGAATGTTAGCAAACCAGTAATAATTTGTTTTGTACATTTAGCCGGTAACACTGAGGTATCGGGAGATTTATCTCATGTATACATCTTGATGATTGGGAACGCTCATCTGTCAGGAGAGGCCGTGATAGCGAATAAAGTTAAAAAGGCTGGAAATGGTTATACAACATTCTATATGATAATTAATATTGTTATATTCAAATTGTACTTAATCGCTTCTTAACTAATTAGAGTCTGATTGTGATGGTACGACTAGTTTAAAGACCAAACGTGTTACCACAGACGGGACAGTGTTTGTTGAGCAGTAATCGGGTTACCGTCCGTATCGGTGTATCAGAGTTGCTTTTTGATAAAATGGATTAGTGTTCTTTTTTGTATGTGGTTCATTTCTAACAATATATTTATACATATATATATATATATATATATATATATATATATATATATATATATATATATATATATATATATACATATATATATAATCTTTCTTCTTTTACCCTTTCGGGTGTCGAAGTTTTCTTCTTTTGTATCTTCTTTCTGTTTTTATTCTTCTCTTATTAAATTATGCCAATCTTTTTTTCTTGTTGCAATCTCTCTTGCGCCTTTCTTGCATATCTTCTTTTTCTTCAGAATTTCTTCTATTACCGTATCCCATTTTTCTTCGGTCTTCTAATTTTTCTTTTTCTTGTTATTTTCTTTTGCCATACTTTCTTGACATGTTTTTCATCGTTCATTCTTATCAAATGACCCCACCATTGAAGTTGTTTGTTTTTTACTATTTTGTATATTTATGTCGCGGGGTAGTATCACTGGCAAACTCTATGTCGACCAACACTATTTCAGAACCACAGCGATAACATAAACGTGATGATCTCAGCGAGGCAGACATGCACTCTCTCCTGAGCACCGCTACACACTGATTCCATCCAAGCAATGTAACCAAGAATGCTTGACGTTTCGATTACGACAAAACAATTAAAAGATTATAAGTGATTCATATATATATATATATATATATATATATATATATATATATATATATATATATATATATATATATATCTTATTATCATCATAATTTGTGTTACCACTAACTACAAATGCATTTACGTAACAACAGTCATTCATCGTCCCATATTTCTATCTAAAAATACTACTTTCGTTTCATCCACATTCATACAAGCTCTCCTCTTCTACCCACTCGAAAATTTTCTTTCCCCTAGCACACCGTTTATAACATTTCATCCACTTACATACCGGACCTTGATAATATATTCATTAATTAATTTATTTAACGAGTCCTACCTCTACGCAATCCAGAAATTAATAATTAAAACTGACTACTAGATTGTGTAAATCTTTTCTATTCCGAAATTTTGAAGGAGGGGAACCCTCGTTGTTTATCCTCCCCCCTGTATGTGGAAGAGCGATAGCCCATAATGTTATTCCATTGGGGTGGACAGGAAAAAACTCGGTGTAGTTTTTCTGCGACGGACGCCACTGACCTGTGGCGTATGGGGTGGGACAGCGAGTGATTTACCTGGCCAGGGTCGCCCGTGAACATCGATATCCCACAGGGAGAACGCTTGTTCCCTTGTAGAGCTGTACGACCGAGGAATACCAATACATACACCGCTGTCTCACATTTAAATTGTTAACCCGCATTATATAATCAATATTACACAGACTATAAATTCAGGAAGAATTGAACTTTCATTTTTACTTGTTACATACCAAGGTGGTCTAGGAATTCAATACTAAATCAAGGAGGATGTTTTGTATACTGGACGTTGACATTATAAATTTCATTTTCTTGTTTACACATTCGTTTACAAAAAAGTATTCTATTCGGTCTGTAAATTAAAAGAGATGGACCATGAGAATGTGGACTTGAATGTTGAATGTGGACTAAACTAAACAATGCATTTTATAATTAGGTACAAACATTATTAATATTATGCCGCTCGAAGATACAATTGTTGGAAGTGAACACATCTATGAAAAATCATGCTATTTAAAAAATACATTTTTAAGCTGTAATTTTCTGAAATTACAGTATTAGGCTCGAAATTAAGAGAACATTCTTCACATTCACGTTATGAGTATAATTATTTAATTTAAAATTTACCTATTATTTATTTGAATAATATATAACAGGATATTACTCGTAAAAGAAAATTACAAAAAAATGTTTGAAAATTTAAAAAATTCACGTATAAATTTATATTAATACAAACTTATTATTGCATATTGACGTTAGTAAATGTATCCGTTCCTCAAAGATACGGAACTAAAAATGTAGCGGCTCAGGCAGGATCTGAAAGAATATATTTTGTTATTTATTTTTTCACATTTCATATAATAATACTCTATATTTGTATACTCAAAATCGTTTAATAATAGTATTTTAAATAACAAGTGGCTAAACAAATGAAAAAAGCACCATTTACTCACGAGTTATAATTTTTTGCAACACGACAATCTTAAGTTAAACAAATTTAGAATAAAGTTGTATAAGAAAAATGTCATTTTGTATATGTATTCACTATTTAGACTTTATTCAATAATACAATTTAATACTTACAACTTTTTAAACTACAACCTCACTGAAAAAAATAGGTTCACATTTATAGTTAAAAATTATTCCCTAATACTTTTTTATTAACATCAGATAATAAAATTACTCAACTAGAATTATTTTCTTTACCTCAGTGGATGCAGATTTGTATGAGAACAAATTTTTATTTTTAATGAATAATCTTCTAATTTAGAAAAAAATATTTTCCACTTTACTGAATTACAAATATTGATTACTACTTTAAAAATTAAATTCTCTATTTTAAAATATAAATTTAACAAAATAATTAGAGTATACATTTATTTAGTTTAAAGAAATTAATACTACATTTACTAATATATATTTTTTTAAGACAGCGAATAAATATTCTATAATAGTAAAGATTGCACCCTAAAGATATAGCGTCGTAAGTCGTAAGCAACTTGCGACTCCTTCGTAAACAGTTGAAGTAAGTTTATGTTCAGTTATTTGTTATAAACGAAAAATGCTGGCTCTTGTGTAATGTAAGTAATATTAAATACCTACGTATGTAGTATACATTACTTAATATCATACATATACATTTATTGTAGCAGAGCTCGGACACACCAATTTGAAAGAAATTGTGTAGTTATAAAGTACTTTCCATATAAGGAACATAAATCAACCGATTTTATGCAATACTGGCAAATGGCAGAGAAATTGATGAAAAAGTGTAGTGGCTATTGTTTTCTGACAATAAGAAAATTTTAAGGTATGAATATTGAAGAAATAACAAAACACTTTGAAGGTTTGTCTCTCGGTAATTATAATTTATTGTTTTTTTACTCAGATTTGTAACATAATAAACGATGTAGGTTTTTTTATAAATAAATAAATTCTTTAATCACTATGAATTTATTTATTTCTCATTCCATATGTATACATCCATTATTGGGACCATATAAAAATTTTCGGTACTAGAAATAAATTTAAACCTAATAATTTGAATAAATTCACTAAAATAGTAAATGTATTTGCTATTTTAAGAATAAGTTTTACTTGAATTAGAATTTGTAATATTTATTTTAATAAAAAATTTCACTGAAATAGCGATTTCTATTCAGTTATATCAGATATTATTTCAGAAACGTTAGTAAATAATTTTACTAATTAATTAGAAATTTTAGTTTCTGAAACAGTTAAAAATCAATAGAAATAATTTTTTATTTTCTCAGGAAATATTTTCGTTGTCACGATATTAGAGTGCCTTTTTCGCTACTAGAAGTAACCTATTTTTTTCAGTGCTTGCATACAACAATGAACTTAGCAACTAGAAACACATATGGTCTGAAATCATATTGTGACGACAGATGCCACTACTAGTGGTACTATTTCATACAAAATACAAGATCACAGTTCACCTGCTGTGGTTTGTTTTGTTCTTTTGTTAGTGGTTATTAACAAAATTTATTTTGATATTTTTTGCTATTACTTAATGAGAGTATTAGTGATACTGGTAATTTTTTTATTTCATAGTTATTTTTTTATTTTACAGTTATTTTTTTTATTTCACACTTTTCTATAATGACACATTTTAGTCATTAAAAAGAGTAAAATAGAGAAAACTTTAAAAGATGTTGTTGCAAAAAGTACATTATTGCATAGCAGCCATTATTGCATAGCAACTAACAAACACATTAGTTTTTACGTTTCTTTCAAAAAAGGCCATTTGCAGGGCAAAAATTAACACCACTTTAATTAACAATTGCTTTAATTAAAAAATTCTTAACATTTTCCATCTTTTGATATTTTGGCTCATATGCGTCATTTTGACGTTTTAAAAAGGATATAACCTTTTTATAATTCAAAACATCCACATTTTTATTTATCTGTGACACTTTAACAGTGTAACGTACCTTTAATCGTGGAATACGTCAACCACAGACTTATTTATTTAATCGTATCTGCACTACATTACTATAAATTTAATTCATGTTAAGCAAGCGCTGAGTTTGATATGCCAGTGCCTAATTGTCAAACATGGCAAAAGTTCTTTCTTCATTCCTTGTACATGTAGCAGAGTTGATGAAAGATTGGCCGCCACTCAGGTATAGAGATGCACGCGAGGCGAGACAAGACGAGAAATATAAAATATCGATCTCGTCTCGTTTTCGAATCTGTAATCTCGCTCTCGTTCTCGCACATTTTTTGGGTCTCATCTCGTTCTCGCACGAGAGTTTCGCGAGAGTGTCGCTATAAAAAGAAGCGCATGCGCACTACGTATTTACGTAACTGTTTAAGAGGCTGCTGTTACTTTCACGGTGAGGTAAGCTTGCCCGCGACGTGGGAGACGAAGAAGGCTATGAGTTGGGCCGGCAAGTACCCCCACTTCTATAGAGTATACACCCCTATTTACGAAATATTGAAGGGCGAGACAGGCTACAGGCTAGCACTTTCACTGTCCAAGCCTTATGACTCCTCAACAACGGTTTAAAAATCAGAATTACCATTCCGGCTATACATTTCAGAGGCTAAAAGAAAGAAATCATATACGTTTTTCTCTAAAACAGAATAACCATAATGTTTTTTATTAAAATTTAAATAAAAAGCTGCCTGTAGCTTATAACAGGAAATGTTTTTTGATCATTATACCATGCAGTATACCACCACAAGACTAAATCTGATTTTTTTTTACTACAATTACCACTTTCTAATAAAGATTAAATGCGTCAAGTATATTATTCTCAGAATTTATAGTACCTATGTGTACATAATGATTGAAGGTGACATATATCATTGTAACTCTGCCACTAACACAATGAAAATTCTTTCGAGGAATCAAGTCCCTTCGTTCTCTTTCTCATAGTAGCTAAGAATACCGATCTGCCGATAATATTCTCGGTGACGTGGGAGTTTTCCAGTGCATTGATTGCTTCTTGGTTTCCGGATGGTACTGGAAAATCTATGTTTTATCTAATTATCTTTTTCGGCAAGTCAGGTTCTGTAGAGGCAACCTTACTGCAAATCTGTTTCTGGATATATTTCTGTCCCTGGCTGAGGTTTTCTGGTACCATTTTGGCACAAACTTCGTCCATGCCTAATTGGTCTTGCAATATCTGTCGTACTTGTAAACCAGGACAATGTTCCTGCCCACAAAGCACTGGCTGTAAAGCAGTTTCTGGCTGAGGAGAAAATTATTGCATAAGAATATTCACCTTACTTGCCGGATTTGGCACCATGTAACTTCTATCGGTTTTCATCGTTCTCTTGTCCGTACACATCCGTCAACAGTTTCAAACACTTACTGGGAGATTTTTTCAAATACTTGTACTTGTATCTTTAATTATTACTGATAACTGACTGACTACTACAAGGGAAATAGGCTTATTCTCATCTGGCTCATGTCGATAAATTGACATATTTTAATAACATATTACTAATTTATTTTACACTTTTTCACAAAAAATTAGTCTGAAAATTTTTTATTTCGAGCAGCAGCCTCTTTACAGTTCAAATAAAATCAAGTTACCTTATAGCCTCAGAAAATAGAACATAAAGAAAGAAGAACAAAATCTGTTTATAAGTACTGTTTTTTATCTTATTGATAAATTTCTCTATTGATTAACAAAAAAAATGAAAAAGTTTCGTGCTGGTGAAAATGCAGATTTGGTGTTTCGTTATGAATATTTGCAACGGTAATGATATAGTTGTGCGTCCAAAAATGAATTTATATGAATTTAATCAGTAACTAGTTTTTACCTATTTTTTATTTTATTAGACACTGATTTTTAAAAAAATTTAATAACTAAAAAACTACTGTTTTTGTCAAGTTGGAGCAAGAGTAACTTTTTTGTGTATTTTTGCAAGGTATGTAATATTTTATTAGTAAAAATCTAGCCAACACATAACCTCTCGCCAGATATTTTACCTGGTTGTACGCATAAAATACAAATACATATATTCTCACTACAAAATAATTCTCACATATATTTGCAAAATCTATGGGATATTTTAATATAAATTATGTACAATACATACATTTTTTTATATTCAATATCCTGTAATTTTCTTTTTCTACTTTCCTTTTTTTTTATATTCGTCATTTTTTCGCAAATTCCTTTTGTATTCTTTTTTACGTATATTCTTTTGCGTTGTTGCCTTTTTTTATTTTCATAATCTTCATAATGATGTACAAATTTTTTTGATAGTGGCATACAAATATTTTTGACAGTGATGTGTCAATTACAAACATTTGAATTTCTTGCCTTGAAGTAGTTCGATCTGAGAATTTTTACATCAAATTATTTTATATGCATTTCTTTATCTCTAAATCTATAGAACATATAATAATAAATTTATATTTACCGAATAAAGAATTTAACGTTCTTTAATATAAGTATTTACATAAATTTTCGATAAATAATATTTAGATGATTTTTTTGTTGTAACTACTACTTCCGGTTGTCCAATTGTTACCAAAACTTAATTAACTCTTCCCATTATTGTTAGATTGAGAAATCCGTAGTTAAAAATGTCTTAAGTCTTATAGTATTTGAGAAATCGTGGATCCAACATCCACACACATCCACACACACATACGGACATCATCGAAAAAATGTTATAATCGGATTCTAGTGACCTTAAAACGTGCTTATTCACTAAAATCTGGATATGCGATTTTTAGCATGAATCCAATACCTCTCTTAGCGCGAGGTAAAAATGAAAAATAACAATGTAAAACTTGATATACAGAAACAGAAGAATGTATAAACATGTACCTAAATAAGTAGTATCCTCATACCAAGTTTCAAAATTTTAGTGCGACTAGTACCAAAATTATTAAAAAAAGTGTCTGTTGAGGTGCACTTTCAAAGGGCTGTAACTCGATAACGCAACGTTTCCGTACATGTGTTTTAACGTTTTTCGCTTTCTTTTGATCTGTAGTATCATCCATTAAAAAATAAAAAAATCGTAAACACTTGTATATTTTGTAAAATATTTCAAATTGAAATAAATGCAGAATCTAAAACGTTTGCTACTTTCTGTGATGGAAGCATGGGATGAAGTAAGAGGGGATGGAAGCATGGGAGAAGTATGAGGGGATGCTAAACCAATCACAAAATAGACGTTAAAACTGGGACGTACCCGTCGGTGAATTGTCTGCGAGAGACATCTAGTAAGGAAACTACACACTAAAATTTAAATAATTTTAAATTGTAATAACATTATATCACATTAATAAATTATCATTTTCTAAATTGAAATCTTTTTTAAACAGCATATATTAATAACTTATTAAGCCACATTTCAAAATTTCGTAATCCAAACCATAAAAAAATATACTTTAAAATTAAGAATTTGAAACTTAATTTATTTTGTTATAATTAACAATAATACAAATTTGGCTCAGTAGCGAACTTTTTACAGGTTTGCTTACATTGTGTGCAAAAGTAGAACGAAATCGGTACAATAATACAGTCTCCACATTGTTACGAAATTAGTAAATATCGTCAAATTGACCTATTTTAATACCATATTACACATTTATTTTAAATTATTTTTTAAAAAAGCCTCTGTAGCGAACTAAAGTCAACCTTCATTATTCATCATGCCAAATTTCAATAATTTATTATTTATAATAAAGTCACAGGACTATGGAGAAAAAGACACATTTCGAGCAGCAGCCTTTAACTACAAGAGACAATTTCGCACCAATAGCACCGTCTTCCATGTATTGGCAATCGTATAACTATAATAAAGAGACGAAACACTAAATTCTGGTCACCAAATTATTTCAATACGAACATAATGTTTATTCATTTACGGTCACCACAAAATGTGATAAATTGATAAATAATTTAATTTACCTCTAAAATATCCAATTTATCATCAAATTGTGATCTCTAAACTATTTCAATACGAATATCTGTTAACACATTCTGTCTGTCATCAGTAAAACGAATTAAACATTAAAATATTATTTTTTTGTAACTAAAAGTACCTATACTTTTTCATTAAATATATGCCACTATTTAAGTAAGATTAGGTACCGTTGCCCGGGGGACGCCTAGTGTTGCCGCAAGACCAAGACCAGTCTTGGTCTTGTCTCGTCTCGTCTTGGTCTTGTCGAGACAAGACCATCATTTTGGTCTCGACTAAAAAGTCAAGACGAGACGAGACCAGTATCGAGTCTTGTCGAGAAAGTCTTGAAGTCTCGACAAGACTCTCGACTTCAGATCTTTGGTATTTTTTCAAAATATTTTTCTAAAAGTGCTTCAAAAATTAAGAGCAATGCTATTAATACTATTTGAAAATTCAAAAAACAATTTATGTAAATACAAAAATTTAAATACTATTTGAAATTCGCACATTAGACTAGAAGCTTTGCTTAAATTTCCAAAAATTTTGTAAACATTACAAAATAGGCATAATACTGGTATTCATGTTACATCTACACAAATAATGAAATAAAAGCATATTTACTGCATAGATATTAGTATAATAGATAAATTCATAAACCGTTAAATTACAATGTATACGTAGGATAAAAACTACCCAGTATAAACCGAATATTAAAAAAATTGTAATTTTATTTTTATATCCTTTGAAATGTACTAACAAAATTGAATTTGCAAGTTGACTAAAACTATTTCCAATTTTCAAACAGCACAAAAGTTATACCTATCTGCAACGTAAAATATCATATTTGAAAGTAAATATGAACTCTTAAGGTGCCAATTACTATATCGCTTTTACCCTAATATCTGTGGCGTATTTTCCACGACAGCAATGAATATCGGTTTCATTTATTTGTTTGTATTTTTTTTTGTTTTATATAATTTAATACTGTACCTACTGTAATTACGACCTAGTGCTGCTGTATTGAAAATGTAATGTTCACTTCAAATACATATAATAGTTATTTATGCAACAAGAGTGTAAACTAGTACTTTTTTGGTCGAGTGCGATGTTTTGTAGCACGAAATAAAAAATTCTTTTTCATATATTTACAAAAAAAAAATCTGTTGTGATTCTTAAAATTGTGTGAAAATGGAAAACGCCGACAAAGATTTTACGACCTAAAGCCCTTAGGGAAACCCGTTTTAAAACAACCATATTGTAGATTTTCAACAGATGTGTTCCTTATTTCACCTAAATAATTTATTCGAAATTGAAAATAATTATAATTTTATTATACAAAACGCAAGAGTTCTTAAAAATGTAACCCATAATATAGCCAATTGCGCATATGAACGTTTATTACCGGACACTTTCAGTTTCGTTTTATTTTTAATTTTCACCAATGCTTTATTTCAAAAGTTTAACCTTGAGTTAACTGTCTTGCTGTGTATGACCATAGTGTCCATAAAACTGTAGGGTAAGGGATGGAGGACAAAGCAATGGATATTTCCAAGAATTTTATTTATACCTACTTTCTACTCTAATCTTTACATTTTGAATCTGTCAGATCTATAATAAGTATGAATGAATATTTCAACACTATTTATTTTGTTACATTTCGTAAAATATTTTTCTTAATTTTCATGTAGTAATATTATGCCTTCACATCGAAATACGCATAAAATAACATCAAAATAATGTATTCCCAAATAATTGCTGTTAATTATAATTCGATATCTAGTTATGTACCTAATTGAAATAAAATTATATTCTATGCAAGAATAAAATAAGAAGAAAAAAACACTCGGTATATATGTACCTATGCACGTCCATTTTCATATTAATTTTTTAAGTGATCGACGATCGACAACAGTTATAGAATACTTTTAAAATATCTCAAATATTTTTTGAAATTTTTTAATCGCAATTGTACGGTTTCTCTTAGATATTCATGCATTATTTCATACAATTATTATAAACAATTTGTTAATAGACGCAAAGTCGAGAGTCTTGTCGAGACTCGAGACAAGACGAGACTGACTTCAAGTCTCGTCTCGACAAGACCAAGACAAGACCAATGTAGTCGAGACTAAGTCAAGACCAAGACAAGACCGACCTCAAGTCCTGTCTCGTCTCGTCTTGTGGCAACACTAGGGACGCCCGAATGTATTCACACTCACGGGGAGGCTCTTTCTGTGTCCCATTAATTTGACACTTAGATTTAGTCAACAATTTTTTGAATGGGCTACTTGCGTGCCTTTTTTACTTAATATTTTTGAAGATACGATAAAAACTTGCTACCCATATTTTTTCTTTTGGCAAAATTTTCATTAATTGGCCAGAAAAAAATTATGAAATTTTAATATTTAAATTACCGCCATGTAGTACGTAGAATTACGCCGAACCAATGAAAGGCCGTAATGCAATAACATCGGTAAGTCCAATAGCAACGGCATGTGCGGGTAATTTAAACATAACAGATCATGTGTTTGACGTTTGAATAATAGTTTGCAGGTTAATATTTTCGTTTGGCAATTTAATCTCGTACGAGTATAAGCGAAGTTAAAATCCTTCAAAATCTTGCTTAACAAATCGGAATACGTAATAAAAGTAACAGAAACCACATAAATTGTAAATGATAAAGAAGAGAGACAGTGATAGAAAAATGAACTAATGTCAAAATCAAATTAAAACTCGCACTCGCTCGCCATCTACAGGTTACATTATCAAATATGCAACCCTTTCTCCAGTTCAAAATAATGACGTCAAAGAAAATCTTCTTTCTTAATTTATTAAATAACATATATATTTTTTTAAATTAAATTTATATTTTTACATACATTTTCAACTTTACTTTAGGTATTTAGTGATAGATCTTCAGTACCACGCAAGTAGCCTATACATATTTAAAGTATTTCGATAAAGTAGAATTTCAAATATTTCACCAAAATTTTGTAGAAAACTGGACAACGAAACAGACATGTCACTTTGCGAAAAACACACACTTGAAGCCTTGAGACTAAGACTCTTGGCCTAAATCAATAAGTAAGGGTTACATTTTATTAAAGAACAAGTATGTTATTTAACTAACCTTTCAAAAAAATTGGCTAACATTACGTTTTCGTCAACATCCTTCATCATTTTAATTCTCCTCTAGTCACAAAACAAAGTATTACATTTAGAATAAATATTTTTTGACGTGGTTGGAAGAAAACTACAAGTAGCTTTCATAGCTGAATTCACAATCTCGCCACTCGGCTACAGGAGAAAGGGGAATGGGGCTCTCTGTATGTTCATCTTCTCCAAATTGAAAAATTCTAGCTTTAAAGTGCACGTTCTAAATTTTTTTGTATGTTTATTTACTTGATTTCATTATGTTTCACGTTGTCATGGAACGCGTTGTTAATAATATTTAAATTGCAAAAATAGAGCGTTACTTTTTGATGCGATATTTTTCGGAATGTCATTTATTTGAGAATATAATTCACTAGTCACGTGACATGTTTTCCGCCAGTCAACATTCAGAATCTCCCTAGTTACATGTCTATCACAGCGATGAAAAAAAAACAAAGAAATTATTATCTTATTTATATTCGTTACTAGGGGATTTGTTTTCTTTATTTACAACATTGACATTTAATTTTGAGTATAAAAATGTGCGGTAATTGTTTTTGATATCAACAACGATGAAAATAATAAGGCAATTGTAAAAGTAACCATGTTGTAGTAATACAATATATGAAAAGTTAGGTTAGCAGCACACACAATGTGTCTTTCATTAAATACAGAGTGATCAAAACCATCTGATAGTCACGTGACCTGAGTAGTTCTCAATATTTTATTCCGCAGAAATAAGTATTAACAGTTGTTTGCAATTTATAGGCGTGTATTGTTCTGACAATCTGTCAAATATCTGTTCAAATATCCGATACGCTCTCTGTTTATTTTTACCGTCTTTATTACATGCCTTTCATAATAACATTTTCGACAACAGTCTTTTACAAGATTCTTATTAGTGTATTTCATTATTTGCTTGATAAGTGAGTAACAGAAAATAATTTTAAGAGCTTAATTAATGAGTTTTTAGGTTAAGTTACAACCCGAAATGATTTTAACGGACGAACACCACAAGTTTATTGTCGCAGCGTATTCTTTATAATAAAAATTCGCACGTCTGTGAACTTACATACCAAAATTTTCTTCCCAGAAGTCTAGTTTTGATGTCATTGAGGAAAGATGTGGGTCACGTGACTATCAGATGGTTTTGATCACTCTGTATAAGCTCGTGATATGATTAATAATCGAAGATATTGCTCGTGAAACCGAAGCAGCACATTTCACTTGTCCGTCGGACTCGTGAAATCTGCAACTCTGTTTCACTCGAGAATATCATCGATGTTAATCATACCACTTGTTATATTACGTATGAAAATATTCAAAAATTTACATGTCTGTATGAAATGCGAAAAAATAGTATATGCAACACGTTTAGAAAATAGATTTTAATTCACTCATATGGCTTTAAGTTACGCGCTATACTCTCATATTTAAACTGCCATACTCGTTCATTAAAACATCATTTTTTTGTTACGTAATATACCTACTATTATAAGGTGACTGAATTATATTATAAAAGAAAATCTAGATTATGCAAATAGTAATATGCAGGTCATATATTTAAAAATTTTAATTGGTAATTATAATCCAGAATAACTAGAAGTCGTTCTCTATTGTGAATTTGTCTCCATCACGATTGGAATTTTTCATTTGGCGTAACGCAACCCTTCCGCTTATGAATTTTTTAATGATGCTTTTATTATTCACACCATAATTTAAATTTCTCGCTGGCTGGATGGCTACGCGTAACAGAGCGTTGTGTAGCGTAGCGCGACATACTTACAAATGATTACATTTTAAATAAACATTACATCCCACGCTGTACACTACTGTAACTGTATGTAGCAAAACAGTACGTACAGCAGCCACGTTAAATAAAAATACATCGCACAGAATATTTCACTGCGGATGGTATTCAGGCAAGCGTGCCGGTAATAAGATGAAAATAATCCCATGAAGGAAAGCAAATTGATATTCCTCAATTCCACAAGTGGATGTTTTATTTAATGCCCAAGACATAGAGAAGAATGCAAAAATATGAAACTCTCTCGCGAGATATTTTTTATCGTAAAACTGGCTTGAAGAATAAGATGATAATATGGATATATGTATTATCATTGCTTTTTATCTATTGCTGGGTATAGTAGTCTGCTTTACTCAGATATATTCGTATTCGTACATAGGTAATGATTTCAAGTTTTTAATCTTTTAGGGTATTTAGAAAACATTAGGATGATTACGAGTATATAAAATTTGTCCTACATCTTCTTGGGTTGCGTAACACAAAAATAATCCTTGTTGATTCACATCATCTCCATGACAGTTTTGAGACCATGTGAGATGACGACTGGAAAACGCCCTTAATGGCATATACATATCTTCATTTCGTCATTATGGAAAATCTATGATTTTAAATCAAATTGGCACACCCAGAAATAGATAACAAACCGTGATGATTAATTTATATCTTCTACAACACACACTATGGTGGACGTCGTGCCGAACCAAGGCTCCGATTTGGCCCGATCCGAAATATATCACTATTCGTACATCAAAGGCAACATTGCCTCAACATGCATCTTGCGTCTTTAGGCGAAATCTCACCGATAACTCGACAACATACTCACTAGCACTACGACGACCTTGATTTAGCTCAAATGTATATGATGCTTTAGCCGAAAAATTTGCTAGTTTCTAAAATTAGTTACACTTACTTCTTCTATAGATACCGGGTATCTTAAGGCGCATTCACAAATGAAAATTAGGTTTATGGTTTAGTTTTAAGTAAGTCATTCATAAATGTAAGTTTAAGTTAACTGAAAATTTGTTTTGATATGTAAAGACATGTGTGTAAATGCTTCAAAAATAAGATTAAAATATCGGTAGAGCATTACTCAACAAGACACCTGTGCGCCGTGAAAATGTCATTCGCTTGGCATTATTGGTTATATTTCAGCAATTAAGTTATGACAGTCTCCAAATTCTTCTCACATTTGTTTAAAAAGCCGAATCGATCAAGTGGATACTAAATAAAGATGGGTGTATATATCTATACCATTTCAGACTTGATCTCATTGGTGAAGTTTGTGACGTGAAACTAAATCATAAACAAGTTTAGACCTTGCAGTGTTTAGCTTTATGATTTGGATTTAGAGACTCTAAATTCTGAAGTGTGAATGGAGTCATTACATAATATGAGGCCAAAGTCTTTAAATCTAAAGTATAAACCATAAATTTTAACCTAATATTCATTTGTGAATGCACCTTTAGGCCAACCGATACATATGGGACTAACATGGAAAATCAGTTTGTGAATAGTATATCCCCAGTGCTAGATATTAAGTTGAAATTTTGTATGCTTATTTCTGTGGATTACATTTCAAATCAATCAATGTACATGTGTAATATCAGAAAAAATTAATAAAAATTGTAGAATTTCTAAGATTATTCTTCATTATCCCGAAAAAAATTGTTTCCAAGCAACGGTTCTGATAGTATAGTGTGCGCTTGGTAATAAACAAAAATCGGAGAAACGGGTTCGGAACCAGCGGACAGCAAAACTTATTTTGTAATTTTTACTTTTCAAAATAATTTTTATTACGAGTATTATGTTTTTAATCTTTCATTGATATTTAATAAAATGTTACACGTAACACATGCAACTTAATTATATTATAAAATATAAATTGCAGTAATTACAATAGTAAAAATTATAACAAATATTCAAAATGACCGCCATTTTGTGCTAAGCAAAATCCGAGACCATCATAACTTTGTTGTGTCACTTTGCTTAGCTGTCGATTTGAAATAAGGCTGCATTCATTCCTTATTGTCGCTTTACTTTTCACTTTATATATAAATGACATATGTGATGAACTGAAAAGTACGAATTTATTGTTTGCAGATGATCTTAAATTATATTCTGCTATAGCTACCTCAAACGATTGCAATACTTTACAATTATCTATCAATATAATCAATAACTGGTGTACAAATAATAACTTGAAATTAAATCCGTCCAAATGTAAAGTAGTTTCATACCATCGTAAAAAAATCCTATTATATTTGAATACAGTGTAGACAGCCATACTCTTGAGCGCACTACTAAAATAAAAGATCTAGGTATCTACTTTGAATCAAGTTTATCATTTAATTATTATACTGAATATGTTATAACATCTTGTAACAAACTTTTAGGTTTTATAATCAGAAATACAAAATGTTTCAATGATATTACGTTATTAAACATACTGTATTGCAGTTTTGTTTTATCTAAACTCGAATACTGTGCTCTAATTTGGTACCCCATATAAAACTGTCATGTTAATGATTTAGAATCAATCAGACAAGATAACCAATACCCACCCTGGGGAATAGACCATGTTATTTTGTTGCAGCGATTTAACCTTCACTCCCTACTGCATCGCCGAAAAAACATATCCATTTTGTTTTTGTATAAATTACTCAACAATATTATAGATTGTCCCACTATTTTAAGTCTCATTAATATTTTTGTATCGAGATTATCAACTCGTACATGTGTAGCCTTCTTAACAAATTTTGCAAGAACTAATCTGCTTACTAGATCTCCAGTAAACATCATGTGCACTAATGCAAATGAAGTCTGTAATATTGTTGACTTTTTCAATGTGACGTATAATAGTTTAAGGCAGTTGTTAATTACAAGTAATATCTAATATTCTTATTACATGCTAATATATACTTATTGTTAATTATTTCTACTGTATGTTTGAATTTAAAACTTGATTTTATGTGAATTATGTAACACGTTAATAGTTTCCTTTATATTGTCTTGTTAATGGTGTATAACTGTTGGGCAAATAAACCATTATTATAAACCATTATTATTATTTACAATCTTCTAAAATGGTCAATTCCTAATGTCCGTACATTTTTGATTTTGAATGATCCCAAAAATCTAAGAAGTTCAGGTCAGGAGAACTTGCAGGCCAATTAGTTGATCCTTTTAAACCAATCCTAGAATATTTGTTGTAATCAGTGTAATTCAAGTTTTACAAAATATAATTTATGACTTAAATAATGATTATATTTTATTAAATATTAATAAAAGATTGAAAAATATATACTAATGATAAAAATTATTTTGACAAGTAAAACTTAAAAATGAATTTTGTTGTCGGCTGACACCGAACCCGACTCTCCGAATTTTTACCTCCCGCTACCCTTGGTAAGGGAGGTACAGGGATCGCGCTAAAAAGCGCATATCGAAATTTTGGTAAATGAGCACGTGTTAAGGTCCGTAGAATCCAATTTTAACATTTTTACGATGATGTCTCTCTCTCTCTCTGTGTGCGTGTGTGCGTGTGTGCGTGTGTGCGTGTGTGCGTGTGTGCGTGTGTGCGTGTGTGCGTGTGTGCGTGTGTGCGTGTGTGCGTGTGTGCGTGTGTGCGTGTGTGCGTGTGTGCGTGTGCGTGTGCGTGTGCGTGTGCGTGTGCGTGTGCGTGTGCGTGTGCGTGTGCGTGTGCGTGTGCGTGTGCGTGTGCGTGTGCGTGTGCGTGTGCGTGTGCGTGTGCGTGTGCGTGCGTGCGTGCGGGCGTGCGTGCCTGCGTGCGTGCGTGCGTGTGTGCGTGTGTGAGTGTGTGCGCGTGTGCGTGTGCGTGTGCGTGTGCGTGTGCGTGTGCGTGTGCGTGTGCGTGTGCGTGTGCGTGTGCGTGTGCGTGTGCGTGTGCGTGTGCGTGTGCGTGTGCGTGTGCGTGTGCGTGTGCGTGTGCGTGTGTGTGTGCGTGTGCGTGTGCGTGTCCGTGTGCGTGTGTGTGGGGGAGTGGGGGTGTGGGGGTGTGTGGGTGTGTGTGGCATGAATGTGTGTGAATGTAAACCCACTCTTTAAATGGGATTTAATCCTGTTGAGGGTAGTTACTTGGATTAGATCAGACTATATTTTAAGAAATAAACTGTCAAAATTAGAGTAAAATTCGTTACCCAAAAATAAGGATTAACATAATCTTTTTTGTAACTCGGGCTGTAAGTAGTGGGAGGTATTGTGTTGGGCACACCAGATTTTTTTCATTACCAAACACACCCAGACCCACTACCCATTATGCTATCTGAACCATTGGTTGGAAACTATTTTTTTCGGAATATGAAAAACAATCCTGCAAATTAGACAATATTTCTTAATTTCTTCTATTTATTACACATGTAAATTGATTGATTTGAACTATAATCCACAGAATTAGTATCGTTGAATAAGCATACAAAGTTTAAACTTAATATCTTGCACTGGAAAGATACTATTCACAATTAACTGATTTCCTATGTGTCGGTCGGCCTAAGACACCCGATATACGAATACTAGGCAACTGTCTATTTTTACTTCACAATTTTATGGTGTATCCTCTATGTAATATCAAGTAATGTTCTCTCTATTTTTTAAATTTTTATGTGGTCGTCTAGAAGGTCACTTAGTGTTTAGTCTGAAACCTTTTTTGTTAGTATGTTCTCTTGAGCTATATCTATTTGACAATATCCATAATTTTCCTTTTTTCTTAATTTCTGGTTTCTTCATTTTTGTTCTACTAATTAAAGTTAATAATTTTCTTATATCTGTTTTTTAAATAAGCTCATTTATATGTACGATCCCAGCATGAAGGTTTAGAACGGAACTCGAACTCTACGCGCCAAAACACTTATAAATTATATACACGACGAGCGCGTAGTAACAAGAATCATAACACTCCAAGAATGCAAACTGGTTTCAGTTTTACAGCGTACTTCCCAAAAGTATTAGAGTAAATGCAATATCACGAAGATTTACCGTGACGTATGGAATTTTACAAATTCTAAAAGTTTTGGGCTAGTGCGTAAAAACCTTCAATAGTGAATTTTATTAGTACATCATGGCTTTTTAAATTTTTATTTCTATATTCATTACTTTTAATTTTCCAAAGCATGGAAAAAATTTTGGTATGTATTTCAATAGATTTTTCAAAGGTTTCTTCCCTCTAGATTCTAGTCTAGAACTTACGCAGTACGCACTCTAATCCTCAACTACACTTTTTGCATAAAATTTAAGGCGCGCAGTGCAAGTGCATAATATGGTGTGCTGGTTGCACTACGTTCTTACTCATAGCTTGCACAGTATATTAAAATTTACGTGGATGCGCTTTGCACTCAATTTTGTCGGGGTTTTCTGCTTCGTACGTCATTATCTGTTTAATTTCTTTTCTGTGTATTATCATATGCTCGTATGTCTTTTTCATGTTATATTATTTATTCAAATAATGCGCTACAACTTTTATGCACAATTAGTATGTTCCGTAAATACCCGAAAATCACCAAATTGTGTTTTTCTGTTCCGTAAATATTTAATTCCTGCAAAGATTTGATTTATGGAAAGCGGTGACCTGAAATTAGTGAGTCTGGTTACTCACCAAACTCATCGCGCTCAAAGCTCGATGACTTCGGTTATTTGCAAATTGACAGATGACATTGGAGCTATTTGAAGGTGATTTGAAGTTTATTGTTTGCTTTGTGAGGTTGTGCTAATGTTTAGATTATTGAAATAAAAATTATTAATATTTTTATTTTCTTTTTACAAGAGTAAATACCAAGGTGAATACAATTGTGCACACTACGATGGGATTATAAATGATTTGAATAGTGTTGGGAATCATGAATGTTTATCTGACGGAACTTGAATATCAAGCTGTTCCGAAAATACTCATCACTTTCAGTAACCAACTACTCACCGAAATCACCGATTACGATTAGTCTGATTTATTTACGGAACAAACTATATGTATGATACTAAATGTTTGTTATTGTTAATTTTGGATTTCTCTATTTTGAATTACTTACTTAGTTAAGAGAGATTGTTATACTCATCTGGCGCCCTAAATCTTAAAAAAAAATACTTTATTCTACTCAGTCCTTCTCCACTGGGCTAAGCTACTTTCAAACCGCTTACACGGGCCTACCCATCTGAGCGTTATAAAACTACATCACTAAAATAAACTTCTTATAGAACAACTTTTTTCTAATTAATTAAATTTGCATCTCTAAATGTACTTTGAAGCAGTTTGATAATCTGAACTATAAAAATAAAATATACATACAAATTTAGATACTAAAAGAAGTTTAAATATATCCTCACGTATAACACGTCATGTAGAGGAGTTAAGAGAGCTTCGATCTTTCAATACCCATAGAAATAGAACGATTGATCCTGGAAGAAGTGCATACTTGCAAACAACTTTCAAGGGACATCTTTCTATCCGCATGAGGGTGTTTAGACATCGACGTGCCGCCTCGATTTGTAACTGCTCTTGGCTGCTAGGAGTGTAATGAGTTCGGAATTTGGTTGTGGATAATGTTTGGTGATTTTTAACGTGTGTGTCAATAGTGTCTGTCCGCGAACATGATCGCTGCGATAAATCAGCTGCTGGAACAAATGTGCAGTCATTGTTGTTCAAGTTTACAGCGTTCATTCATCACGGCGCCACTTGGCTGCCGGAACCGCGACACTGATGAAAGCTCCAACAGAGCCGTATTAGGCTTCGCAGTACTTGAGGTAGGAATTCCACCATTTAAAAAGAATTCGGAGATGTATTTCAATACAGGTTGTCAGGAAACGCCTAACAGGGGTATTATCTATATCTTACGGGTATATTATTTCCCGAACCGAACCATTGTTACGCATTATATTGGATTATATTTCAGTAGATTTCATTATAATAGTATTGCACGGTATTTAAATGAATTTTTCTGAAATTTGAAGAAGTCCATAAAGGATAATTTTATGATGCTAAAGGTAAAAGTCATAGAAAGTTACACTAATAAAATCAAAAGATTTTTTGATTTCCTACGATGTACCTACCTATAAATACCTAAGTAAGTACCTACTCGTATATGTTACAAACAGGAAAAACGCAGCAATATGCATGATACAGTATAAGTAGATAGTGGGATAATATGCACATTGCCCGGCAAATGAAGAAAAAAAAATATTTTCTTGCAATTCAAACAAACATAACAATAACCTCACCTAATACACAAAAGTCATTCTTGGAAAACACGGGGTGAGTTTAGTGCGTTAGGTGAGGTTATTGCTGTTATATTTAATTAAATTGCAAGCGAAAATAATTTTAAGCGAATCTACATATGCCAGGAAATATGAACATACTACTATCTACATTTACTGTAACATGTATATTACACTACATTCATTGAACTAAACTAATTTATTTGGAATCTATTGGTTTTATAAGTTTATAAAAATTGTTGATTTCTAAATGTCTATCTCTTTTTATACTGTGTGAAATTTTGAATAGAAATTATATATGTATACATGTTCCGGTAACAATAATTCTTATTTAATTGTAATTCTCTTCTTGTCGATTTAATTTTAATGTGATTTTCAGTTTTTATATTATTTCTGGAAATAAACAACAGAAACAATATTTTCTAATTGAAATATTTTAAAGAATTCATACAAATTACACTGTAGCGGTATTACTGTTTATGTCATTCAACATTCAACATATCTTACGCTTCCATATAAAATCACGTCGCTTTTGCCCAGTGTGGCATTATAAATTTAAACAAGTCTTATTACGTTTACTTTCGTTGTTTCGTTATTTTCTAAATTCAATTACTTAAAACTGAATTCTGGATTTTTTAAAATTTTGATTGTCATTTGACTATAAAACAGTATTAATTCTAGTTTTAATATTAATTATATATTCAAGAGACCTGCAACAATTTTAACTTTATATTATGCCCTAGTTAGAAATCAATTAGAATTTGTAGTATAGTAAAATACATATATTACAAGAACACTTTGTCGTAAAACGATTTAGCAATTGCATGTATAAACCAACAATGGGGACCTTTAGTTTGGGGTTACATACCCCTAATACATCATACAAACAGGCAAGGACAAGGTCGGTCCCTTTACATTAAGAATTATTTGAAAGAAAATATTGCACGATATTTTTATATAAGATTTAAATGTTATTACAAAAACAAGTACAACAAACGATAAATTTTAAAATTTATGCAGTACGTGGTCACTGTATTATTAGTACCTTTAATATATATATATATATATATATATATATATATATATATATATATATATATATATATATATATGCATTTAATAATTTTTTAATTATAATTTACAAAATATACAATACAAGAAGATGCAAGTATGACTAAACATCACTATCTGAATCATTTTACTACACCTGTATGGAATCCGCAATATTCAACATATATAAATCGCATGGAGGGTATTCAAAGGAAATTTTGTAAATATTTTATGAATAAATTTCCAAATTACAACCTGAATCTTATGTCTTTGCAAAACAGGCGTAGTTTGTTAGATATTGTCTTTTTATTTAAAATAATTGATAATAAAATTGATTGTCCTGAGTTATTAGCTCAGCTTTCATTTCGTGTGCAAGTTCATGCTATGAGATTAAATGAACTTTTCGCTTTAAATATCTAACACACAAATTCAGCAATCAATTCTCTTATGAATAGTGTACCATTATTATATATAACGTATCCAATTCCAACCATTTTCAAGACATTTACAACATTCAACGTTTCTTTATCTAGTTTCAAAAAATGTATAAGTCGAATTCTAATCAATACCTAATTATTTCTTCTATAATTTGTGTATCTTTAAATCATGTACTAATTATTTATTTTTTCTATATTATTGTCTAATTTGTATATGTGTATATTTACCTTCTACTGCTTGTTAATATGTGTATACTTCTTTGTAAATAAGTGCTTCTCAGTAATTGGGGTGCAAACCCTTTTGAGAATTGCTAAATTATAAATAAATAAATAAATTATAAATAACTAAATAAATTTTCTAATTTGTTACTATAATTGTGAAGGACCCCACTGATATATAAATAGTACGTATTTTTAATTTTTTATATGAAGATGGAAACTATTATTATAGTTGTCAATTAATCAAGAACCAATCTGAAAATTTCGAGTAAAATTTCTACGAACAAACTAGTTAACCAGTAGCCAGAGTTCGATATTTGTAATTCCATGAACACTTAAATCAAACTGCGCCTGTTTCCTGTTTCTGACGTTTGCTTATAGTTCCAAACTGTTCTATGAACAAAGGTGTAGTTTAACTCAATAACAAATATGTATTAATTCTCTTGCGATACACAATTCAAGAACTTCGATATTAATAATTCAACTACTTTTATTTACTTCATAAATGTTTATAGTATCGTTATCATTATCAATTACATTACATTACCTAGTCCCTGCAGAACTGTGGCATCAATAAACATGTGTTTTGAAAGTGATTTATATCACGGTAATAATTGAAGTCTTTAAACCGTGTAACAATCTTTATAATCAAGGTAACAACGACCAGTCTATACATTTTTAAGACCGATAACTGGTCAGATCGTCACGTTTGCGTGCGATTAATTATAATTATTATACCAAAGAAATATGAAACATTAAAATATTATTGTACAAAATTAATATTTTAAACAATGAGAAGAAAAATAATTCAAGCCTGCGAAGTAATAATAATAACAACAGAACAGTCTCGTGCTGCAACTGCACCTGTGATAAATTGGTGCCAAGCTACGAATACAATCCACAAATTCAAGGATATCATTTTTAGAAAATATTGTTATATTTGCGCCGCGCCAGTTACGCCTTAAGGGGGTTAATGTGTTCTTGTACATCTCATATCCTATAACTTTGAAATATCTCTAATTAAATTTGTCATCGTTTTCAAATAAGTATCCAAATGATTGTGTGTGAAACTTCACATTAGGGACTTTTAAGTATAGTATGACTAGCGAATGAAAGTCGACGTTTAGATTATTTAATAGATGTGTTTTCTTTTGAAAACATTTGCCTATATTTGATTTGAAAGGAAACTGACCCTTATGTATTCCGTTACAGAAGAATAGAATTGTACTCAATACCAGGAGGCATTTAAAATAACCTTAGCAACAGGATTCAGGGATGTATTTAAAAAGTTTAATACCGCAAATTCTAGTTCGTTCGTCTCAGGCGTAAGCAACCCTCAAGTCGGAATTACTGTTAGAGGAAATTAAAAATAATCCTATTTCATAGAATTGCCAACGACTGAATATAAATTTATTTAAATAGTTTTAAATGTTTATTTTTCTTTCCGTAGACTAGGCAAAATTATTTATCACCAGATCACTGAAATTTTAGATATTTTAATACATGTCTTTTCTATGCTTAGCGCAGCCAACGCCGCTACTAAACTAATTCCTTGGTCATTGGTTTGTGTAAGCGTACAGGGTGGTGATTGTCTTCGTCTAACGCAAGCAAAGTTACAATAAGTTTTTCTCTGTCTGACGCAAGGGCTTGCACATACGGTATTTAACACAACGTGGTTATAATTTCTATTTGACCCGCTATTCGTTGTCAACACAGTGATACACGCTTTTATCGTGGGAATATTCCTGAAACGAAGAATTTGTGAGGTTTTATTTACATGAACTTGTTTACTTGTTTTTAGATTCATTTAAATTTAAGTTTGGTTGTTTAATATTGGAACAGCGTATTTGTAATTTGTATGTGTTTAAAGTTTAAACTGTAGTGACTATTTCACACACACTTAAAATTTTAACTTGGTTTTATTCAGTTAGCTCAATAACTTGATGTCAATTCCAATTGTATAATTATTTAATTGTAGTGTAAAATTTAAACTGGGTATAAGTTTTCTTATTTTCAATGTCAGCCATCATTTCCTTTTTACTAATAATAAAGTACTCATTTAAGTTCTCCATATCTGTAATAATACCATATAACAAATATTTAACATATATTGAAACTGTCATCTCGAGAACTATAAGAGCTACATAGAAAAAAAAAATTATTTTTTTCGATCATTGGTTCTCAAAATCCGGGTCCTAACTTTTTTATTTTAAATGAGAACATATATTTTATATTTGCTCAGTCGTTAGAGAATTTAAATCTGAATTCAGTAATGTAATATTTTTATACCCTTACACAACGATTTTTTTTTTTTGAGAAAAATACTAATTTGATTAAGATATGTCTATAATAAGAGTGCTACGAATGGAAAAAATGGATACTTGTTATTTTGATTACATAGAATTGGAGTACCCTGACCGAAAGAAGTAAATGTTTTGTTCTTGTAATTGATCATAAATGTCAACGCAAACAAAAAATTCACGTATTTCTTTCATGGCATTCTTATTCTATGCAAAAAAATTAACACATTCGTTTTTTCCATTCTTGACACTCTTATTATAGCCATTTTTTAATCAAATTAATATAAAATTTTAGATGCATTTTTCTCAAAAAAAAATCGTTATGTAAGAGAATAAAAATAATATATCACTGAATTCAGAATTAAATTCTCTAATGAATGAGCAAATAAAAAATGTATATTCTCGTTTAAAATTTAAAAGTTTGGTCCCATATTTTGAGAACCACTGGTCCAAAAAAATATTTTGTTTCTTTAAATTTGTCTTGTGAAATAGAAATTGTTTGTCCATTTAGCCGTCTTTGTAGCTCTTATAGTTCTCGAGATAGCAATGGTGGCACATTTAAAAAGAACACTATGTATATACAGGTTGGTGACTTGAACGACGCATAGGGGTTTCAATGGTAAAATCTTAATGTGCAGATATTTGCTACCCTAATTATTTTAGAGCAAAATTGTATTTAGGTTTTTGCTACAGGAAAAAATCCTACATCCGAATATGCTAATGTTTATAATTTTTCAATTTCCGGAACCGAAAACAATAATAACATTTTTGAAAAAATCATTGATGCCATGGAACAAAAGTGCAAACATCTGTCACTACTTAAAGAAACCTTAAATTTCGTTCTCGTTAAATTACATTTTTGTAATCAACTATTACATTGTTGTCATCAACTCTACAATAAAGATGTTTTCTTTAACCTTGTTTTGAAAATAATTTTAAACGTCAAGTATTTTCGACAGATGTTTTTTTGTTTAAAACGAGGAAAATGAAAACATCTTTATTGTAGTTGAAGACAACGATGTAATAGTTGTTGATTACAATAATGTAGTTTGACGAGAACCAAATTTAAGATTTCTTTAAGTACCGATAGATGTTTGCGCTTTTATTTAAATTTTTGTTCCATGGCGTCAATGATTTTTGCAAAAATTTTATTATTGTTCTCGACTATTTTTACGGTTCCGGACAGGGCAGCTCCGTGCGGGTGGGCAGGTTGTGCCCTGCCCAAAGGCGCCTAGACTTTTGAGGGGCGCTGTTTCAAGACAGTAAAGTAAATAATAGTAAATTTTTATAAAATTCTCTTATTCGTAAAGACAAAATTGCTATAAAACTTATGAATTAACGTGATAGAAGTGAAAATATATTTTTTAATTTGTTTGCATTAGAGCTCTAGTTATAAGTAAAATAATTATCGTACCGATCGGTTCGTTATTATTCTAGCATTGTTATATTGAAATAATAAATATGAAAATGTTGATTACAACAATGAATATATTGATTATAACTCAAGAATATTGATTACATGAATGGATCCCACAATGAATCCTATATTTAAATACCTACTATCATTTTGCGAAGAATCAAATGCACATAAATCCTGAAATCTGTTGTATAATTGTTGATTACAACAAACGATTTAGATTATAACCTATTGATTACAAGAATGAATATAGGAAAATTTCATCAATATATTAAATCTAGCATTTTTGAAGAACAAAAAGTATAGTTTAAACTCTAATTTACAAATTTTACATCATTAGGGGGAAGGGGCGCCCACGGAGCGGCCCTGGTTCCGGAAATTGAAAAACTATAAACAATAGCATATTCGGATGCAGTATTTTTTTCTATAACAAAATTTTGCTCTAAAATAATTAGAGGAGCAAGTAACTGCACCTTAAGATTTTACCATTGCAACCCCTACGCTGCGTCGTCCTAGTCACCACGCTGTATACGAGCCCAAACTCATAATAATTCGGCGGGTTTACATTTTCAACAAATTATAATATATACACAAAGGGTTAGAAAGTTCTACAAAATTCTTTCGGCTCCTTTATATAGACTTAAAACTTTAAAAAACTGTGGGTCAAATGACTGGTGATAATAATTCGACCGACATTTTAAAGGTGATCTTCTAGTCCAGATTTAGCTTACTTTTAGCACAATGAAAAGCAACTTTGTAAAAATCTAGTACGTATAATAAAATCTAGCTTGCATGACATAATGAGAGACAATACTCACAGGAAAATATTCAGGGCTTAGAGATACAATGTCTAATAGAATTAAAGCTGATATTACTAATAAAGAGGATGTAACCCAATATTAAATGACGGAATACTTGAATAACATATTCAGTTTTTGTTTTAAATCTATATTTTACACTAGCCGAAAGAAATTTGTAAAAGTGTCTCACCGCCAGCATAGGTTTTATAATTTGTTGGTAATGTTAACCGTCCGAACTAAGTTATGAGTTTGGGCTCGTTTATATACTATTTTTGTGGTGATTTCTGTGATTCTTTCATCCCGGTAATTATACCCGTGGTTTATAGAGCTACCGCGTTGCCGTTGCCGGACGTCGAAACATCCATGTCCCAGATGGTTGTAGTCGCTCCCGAGCAATTATCGAGATGTGTAGGGAGCGGGTCGTAAAGCGAGACCACGTCTTCGTCTCCGACTCGCCACGTGCCACTAACTGTGGAGAAATTAAGGAATTCCGCTCACACCCGCCCCGAAATAATCCCCGATATGTGTGAACTTACCTACGTGACCCATGAGGACTAATTAGTTTTTATACGAGCAAACATCTGGAAGAGAACGAGAGGGTTTATGAAATGAGCAAGCTTCTCCAGATTCTTTCTCCTATGAGAAGCATGGTGTATGAATTACATCTATTTTAATGACAATTTTTGCAGGAATTTCAGTGCAGTAACTTCTACATTGTGACTAGGGTCACGCTGGAATTATTGAATAAGGCACAAGGTTAATATATTTTAGATTTTTTAAAAAAAGTAGTTCCATTTAATAATAATATACTTCATCATACTTTCTTTCCACTTCAGGGATTTCGAACGTTTGACCCGCGGGCCGTAACATTCAATAAATCTAGGAAAAATACTTACGATTATAGTTACATCATCAATACCAGGTAAAATACCACGACTAATAAAAGAGATAAAGCTGCAGCCATCACATTAAGGATTAGTAATTAAATCTTTGGTCAAATATCCAATATCCAAATGGCCATAGGCCGAATAAATGTTCCCCAACCGTTTACTTAAAAACTCCGAAACTCCCAACAAACTTCTTCTAGAATGTTTTCAAAATAATTCTAAATTGCACTATTGCAATATCAATTTCTCGTTCTTTTTCTTCGACCCCGTACTTATTTTCTTTAGGTTTAAAATATAGCTCAAAGTCGCATATTGCCAAATCATGTGAGTATGGCGATTGTTCTATTACTTTAAGTTTTTTTTTTCTTTCTTGGTCAACTAATTTCTAACTTAACTTTCACAATTTATGCTGCATCGTATTAAGCACTGGAAACTTATTGTTTTCTTGTTACATTAAATACCTACAACAAAATTAGTGCATTCTCGTAGGCTCTGAAACAATTACCAATATTTTATTTGGAATGAAATTTTTATGTAGTTAAAAAGTATAATTTATGGTACCATAAACATAACTGAAGCATTTAGAAAACTTTTTGAGAGTACCTTAATATAATAATACATTAAGGAAAAAATATTTTTACCTGTGCTGTATTGATTTTAATAATACGTACCTACCTATAACATTTCTGATACTCAAAGACTGTCATGCTGCAAATATAGGGGTTCCCAGTCCAGAATACAATCTATTGGTTACGGTATGTATATCACGTTGTTCAGCTTCATTCCTGAAATTATTCTGAAACTTCTTGAGAAGTTGGTGCTAGTTTGTCCAAGATACCTGGATTCTGTTGTGTTGTTTATTTATAAATTAATTAGAGAAATTGGTAACTATTACACAGCATAACATAACATAACGTAACCTAATACATATGTCACATTATAAGTAAATAAAATACATGCTTACAAAATGACTATCTTCAAAATTAAAATATTTCCAAATTCATAATAAATCAAGTAACTTGTCAATAATGTTAGATATTATATATTTATTATTTTAAAGATAGACCTAGTCGAAGAAACATTAGAACACGAAGAAGAACTTTATATAAAAAAAGCGTTCGATAAAGTAAAAAAGGAATACATCTGGGAAATCTTGGAAAAAGGAAAACTGGACTCCTGTTAGTTAGAGCAGTGAAAAGCATTTACAAACGTACTACTAATATTGTAAGAACAGGAAATAGAAAATCAGATGAGCCCTATGCTTTTCATAACTTTAATGGACGATATAATGAAGAAAGTCGAAACAAAAACAAAAAAAATATTCATCGGATACAGAAACCTACATCATACAAGAATATCGGAATGTATTTTTGCGGACGATCTAGCTATATTTGCTTCGTCACAAAAAAAATAACAAGACAACATAAATATATGGACGGAGGAACTAAAAATAGCAGGATTGACAGTAAATATAGAGAAAACTAAAGTTATAAAAATCAGCGACAAAAAAGAAACAATTAACATTCAAATAAACAAAAAAATCTTAGAACAGGTAAACTACTACAAATACCTCGGATCCATAATAGAAAACCAAGGAGGAATAGAAATGGAAATAAAAAATAGAGTACAAATAGCAACAAAACTATATTTCATACTAAACAAGATCATACTAAACAACAAACATATTTCACAAAAAACATAGATAGCAACTTATAAAACAATATTCCTACCAACCTTGATTCACGGAAGCGAAACCTGGATTCTATGTAAAAGGCAGAAAAGTTAGATCCAAGATATGGAGATGAAGTATTTGAGAAGAGTGAAAGGGGTAACGAAATTAGATAAGAAAAAGAACGAAGACATAAGAAGAGACCTAGAAATTTCGGAAATATACAAAATAGTAAAAAACAAACAACTTCAATGGTGGGGTCATTTGATAAGAATGAACGATGAAAAACATGTCAAGAAAGTATGGCAAAAGAAAATAACAAGAAAAAGAAAAATTGGAAGACCGAAGAAAAATGGGATACGGTAATAGAAGAAATTCTGAAGAAAAAGAAGATATGCAAGAAAGGCGCAAGAGAGATTGCAACAAGAAAAAAAGATTGGCATAATTTAATAAGAGAAGAATAAAAACAGAAAGAAGATACAAAAGAAGAAAACTTCGACACCCAAAAGGGTAAAAGAAGAAAGATTATATATATATATATATATATATATATATAAAAGATATATAAAGATATGCTCAATTTGGCCCCCTATCTGATTTTGATCCGGCGAAATATTTCTTCTTTCCACAATAGCCAGTCCAACCAATTTTTGCAAAAAAAGTTAACGTGTACTAATAAAATATGAAAACTTAAATGATGAGGGTAGTGTGTCATATGCTAGCTACAAGATTTTTGTAAAAATCTTAGTTGGATGAGAGACTTGAACTTTTTAATTTGCTGAGCAACTCTTTGTAAGCATGTGCAAAACAAATCTCCTTACGAAATGAGTCGCGTTGTACGTGAGATTAGTTAGAGAGGTGAGTCAGGCACCGACAAAGGCGACAAGTCATGAATGGCAATCCAGGATCATATCGCATTTCCATGACAATGGAACAATCAGCACGACTACCGTCCACTGTCTGTGCATGAGCCACTTGCAGTCCTCTCTCATCCATCGATCTGGCTGTCGCACTCGCAGTCGCGCCGTGTAAATTATACACCTGACTTCGCATGCATTATACAAACTGGACTACACCAAAATCCACTCCGATTTCACTGAAGCCTTATAAATATTGCATCAGTTATGCCTACGGCATACATATCCCCGCTAATTAAAGAGAGTTTGAACTGTTGCACTGCACTGCACTCGTCTCGATCGATCCCATTGCATTTAGGATGTTCGTAGTTTTATTTGCGAACACCGAACACGGCTCGCGCCCTAACACTTGTCCGACAGTAAAGGTCACTGCTCACGTATCGACATCGGCGGACTGCTGCTCTTCACTCCATTCAAATCTCTGCTGCAGTCACCCCGACAACCTTTATTTCTTAGCGACAACGACAACTCTCCGTAGAATAAGCCAGGAAGCGAACTATTCGCCAGATCATAAACCTGCAGAGACATTTATGTACTGCACACTTTTATTCACTCCAGTCTAGAACAAAAAAGTTCACACATTTTGAAAATACGTCAGAATTTTGCTACAATTCGTTTTGTAAAATTCTATTGCTATTACATATCTTTGCAAACATAATACAACGTTAAATTTCTATCATTTTTACTGTAACAGGTCGTGCTCTAATTTGCAAATCCCAGGCATAACGCTGTTGTTCTTACGCTTTTGGTACCTATACATACGTAAACAACTATTGTTGAGTTTACTCAACAGATAACACAACTTGCATTTTGCAACTCTGTAAATAAAATACACCCCATCTACCTTCATTATCACTATCTCTAGCTAAAGGAAATATAGAATAATTATTTGAGATCCAACCTAAATGTTTAAATCGTAGAAATAGACTTTAAGACCTAGGAGAAATTTATTTAAATTTAAACGAAGAAAGAATTGTGAAAAACTCATTCACAATTCTTTCTTCGTTTAAATAAATTTCTCATTTCTACGATTTAAACATTTAGGTTGGATCTCAAATAATTATACGTATGTGTGACGGCTTAAAGTTCACAATAATATAATATTTACGGCGCAATGTTAGCGTTGAGTATTTATTTCTCAAATTGTGACAGTGTACTCGTTACGATTTGTAAAAAGGCTTGTGAAAGACTCATGGACTTCGACGGGAACTCGTGGCTCAATTGGTAGAGCGCCCGACTAGCGATTGGGAGGTTCTGGGTTCGAATTCCAGCAGGGTCCATGAATTTTTCACAATTCTTTCATCGTTTAAATAAATTTCTCCTGGATCCTAAAGCCCATTTCTACGATCTAAAAGAAATATGTTAGAAATAAGTCGAGATTCAGTACTCAGTATTCAATCAGTTAGTAATCACGTCGTTGTGTTCAAACGTGTTCAAAGGACACCTCTAAACTTTTTCAAGTGTTTCGTAAACAACGAAATAAGTATGTTCCTTTTTTAAAATAATTGGACTTTAACTATTGTAGCATAGAAATAGTTTTTGCCTAAAAGCTTTAAGTAGATGTAAATTATTCTACGAAGTGACTATATGTATACCAAGTGTGTTCGGTTTGTTTCCTATATTAGGTTAGTTCAAGGGTCTTTAAATTATGATTAATTGAATATTTATTCCCCAATGAAAATATATGCAAGTAAGTAGTACTAGTACCTAAATCTAACCTAACGAACCTCAAATGAATTAACTTAATACTATTGCTCCTACTTATGTATGTAAGTACATACCACAAGTTTTGATAGTCGGCTTTTTCACAGGAAATAGGCATATGTATAAATAATTATAAAATTATTCGCTCAGATAGGTAATCGGGCCTATTTTTTAGTTTAATTAGTTTTTAGTAATTGGTTAAAACTTTATTCAATACATATAGATTTGTCGACTAATTATTTTTTTGTTGTACATTATGCATAATTTTAGGTACATAAGAATCACCATTACTTGTTTTCCTTTTTTTAACTTATTACTAAAAGCTAACCACATAGCTTAGAATAAGAGCAAATATTTATATTTGTAAGAAGCTATTCAAATCAAGTATATATTTTTTTCCAGGAAAAAACTTTTTCCAATATAAACCACAATACAGTTTTTATACAACGTGTGTTCAATAATTGAAGGGTTTTAAAGTAATTTTCTCCATTTTGGTTCTTTAAAATATGTACTTATAAAGTACATATTGTAACATGGAACCCCGCCGTCGCCGCCGCTGTCGCCACCGCCGTCGCCGCAGCAATGAGCGAGTGTCCATTTATAGTGATGACGCAATCGCGCTAGCAGCCTGGCTACGTAAACAAAGAAGTCGCGACGTGTTTAATTACTTGCGGTCGCCTGAACCTTTTGTGTTCATTACTATTATGAGGTCGAACATTCTAGAGCTTTCTAGAAGGTAATGGCAGCTGTATAGAAGGGACGCAGCTATGCTCGCGAGTTAGTTACTTAGTTACATACATAGTTACTTAGTTAGTTACATTCAGAAACATGCAGATATTCACACAGAGTGTTAGTGAGTTTGAGAAGCACAGCAATATCGCAGTAAGCGTATGTAGTAAAGAGTCGAGTGGAGTAGGTACTCTGGAAGTTACTGGTATACTGGGATAGCTGTGCATGTGAATACTCGGTAGTGTTGACGAGTATTATGAAGCTAGGTACACAAGGACAGTAACGAGTTGGAGTGGATACTCGGCATTGGTGTTGAGGAATTGTGGCATACGGATAGTTGGTGATGCTGAGGCTGTAGAAAGAAATAAATAGTTACATAAATAGACAGACAGTGGGATGACAAGTGTAACTTCTGCCCGAGCAGTTGAATATACAGACGTTGTTGAGTCAGTTGAGTATATAGACGCTGTGGAGGTCGGTAGGCGGACAGTTGAATATGATATAAATATATAGTGATATAAATATAATGACTAAATATCGCGTAAACAGTCTACAAGAGTCTACAACAGACCGGCAGTCTAATATTGGAAAGCGTAGTGAAATAAATAATTAGTAATATTGTGAAAATAAAAAGTAGTGTTAATTGGTTAAATAAATAAATAGAGTAGTGTTATCAAGTTAATTATAGTTTTATTCTTAATTAGTTTTTAATAATTGTTCAATATTAGTAATCGTCATTATTTAATGCCTTTTTAATAGTTATAGTTTAATAAGCCTTTATTTTAATTAATAATGATTGTCTAATATTTGCACTTCGCCCAAATAAATAAAAACGTTACAGTATTAAACAACCAAAATAGAAATTCCTAACCATAAAATAACGTATATCTTTAATAAAAAAATTGACAAAGGGGACCAACATAGAAAAAAATAGTATAAAATATACGTTTCATAAAACATTTCAGTGCACTTGTCCCCTTAGAAAATTCCAGGCAAGCCGCTCGTTTCTATCAAAGACGCCTGCGCTAAAATCATGTCTTGTGAAACCTGTATTAATGTACTATTAAAAGGAAGTATTTTACTAGAAATATTCATGATATTAGAATCTTCTTTTTTTATTATTCTTAACCATATTATTTACATATGTAGTAAACACTCACTATACCTCAATGTATGAGAAAAAAAATACTAATTCTACTTTTATTATTTATGTATGCATTTTTTACGTAAACCTGTAATTTCAAATTTCAACTACTTTTGGAATTTTACGACACATGTGCTACTTTTACAACTTTGGAATTACCAAATAGATTTTTTACGTAAAAACTTTGTTATTTGAATAGTTTTGTGGTGTACAAGGATTACAAGGTGCAGAAATTTCACTTGTTTATTGTCTGTTTATTTTAATTTTAAAAGTTTATCAGATTAATACTTTTTTACATCTTATAGGGTTTTCTTGATTATTACTTGAACATTTTTCCGTTGATCGTTTCATGCAATGGAGCATGAAAGACATTTTTTTATAAGTGTGGGGCCTACGATTTGCAGTTAAACTATTGTTCCTTTTCGAAATGGCAGTTGCTAAGAATAGATGTAATTATTGTAATTGGTTTTTGGGCGATAGGGCAACCCAACACAATGGTTGATTTTTGATGTATTAGTGCGAGAGGAGAAAGGTTGGGTTAATACCTCGTGATAGATCCGAGATTGTATCCAACCCTTCTGCGCTATGCTTGGTTCCGGTGTAATTCCCGCGTGTCCACCAAGACATAGCTGAGATTGATGCGGTAATTGAGAAAGTTTATTATTGAGAAGGCGCGGGATGATCCATCATTTAGCAGCGTTTATGAGATAATAGTGAATGCAATATCCTTTTTGTTCCCTACTCCTTAATGCAAGGATCATTCGATAAGTAACGTCACAAAGTGCACTAGTTCAAAATCCAATTAAATATGAAGTAAGTTACATTTGAAAACGTATTTGCATAGTTGCTTGTTGGAAAAATTTTAATTTTCAGGTTATGAGTTAGTATATTGAACATTCATTTTCATTTATTTAAGGCACTGTAATATTTGAATTGTATATAATCTACTGTCAATTTTTTGTGAACAATGAAACGCCTCTCATTTTGTCGTCAAAAAGAAAACAATTTACATAAAATCCAAGCCTGATGCTTTTAACCAATTTACAGATTTAGATTAATTTGCGATAAAAGTGCTTTTGACATTTCTTTGTAATTTTATTGTTTTATGCCGATCCTTCGAGTTAAAAATAAACTATATCTACAAATTCAGAATAATATGTAGCAAAATCTCTCATGTTAATACATATTTCTATACCTATAGTTTCAATTCTTTCAAACCATCAGAATTTTATTTCTGAACTTTAATATACCGATTGCCACATTTTACAAAAGAGGGTGTTTTATAACTAGTTTTATATTTATGTCAATATACATGTTTGTCTGTTTATGGACACCAACTTTGGTCAATTTTTTATTTTAAAGTCAATACATTATCATTTCAATTTGGTCTATATTTGATAAACCTTGTGTAAGTGAAAACGATGCTTTATTAATAGTATATATATATATATATATATATATATATATATATATATATATATATATATATATATATATATATATATATATATATACGCACGGTCAGGTGCGAACAAAGAGATTTACCATGGAAATTTTGGTGTTTATTTTATGCCAAAACGTGTAGAGTGAAAAATTGTTCAAAATTACACTTACATTTTTGAAGTTCCTAGTTACTTCACATTTAAAAAAAATCAAAATTTCTCTTATTTCGTAGCAATATCCATAGCATTCGTTTTCATTTTTCTGATTTTCGTAAGTTATTAATAAATGTCAAAGAACGTTCCATATTCGATATTTAATTGACATTTTACAAAAAAAATTGACAGAATTAGAATAAAATAATATTGTTTCCTACAATGCCATGGGCTCCAGCTACTAATTAACGAAACTTTTGAAATTTCTTTTTAAAGTTATGAAGAAACCAAAAGCATAATAAAAAAATTGATGTGGCAACACAATACCTCCCGCCATTTATTTTTTATTAATTCAAATATACATACTTACATATTTACTTATACTGAAAACTGTATTAAGTCCCATTCCATATCTGGTTCTATTTACAATTAAATCTTTTTAAAACGTTACTATTATTAATTTGAAAACATTAGTTCTTTGACAGTGACATTTATTTGTCAGTTACATACATTTGAGATATGAACTGTGTAACCAAAGCGTTGTGTTTGCTGTTTGTTTAAAGCGTAGGCTTCCATAAAACTCAAATCCCACGTTAAATCCCTATGTTCGCACCTGACCGTCTACACCCTGTATATTTAATATTATATTATGTATTCAGTCCGGATAATATTATTTTGCTGAATAAGAGAAGCAATTTATGAACTCCTCCAAATTCTTTAAAATCACATTGATATTATACGTTTTCTGCTTTAACTACTTCCGACTGTATATTTAAAAGTAGAATTATTACTGAAAATCACCCTAAAGGATACATTTGAAAACATAGTACGTAAATCGAAAATCTATTAATTTTATTGGCTCATTATTATTATCATCATAGTATTATTGGTATTTTTATTAAAATCAAAGCCAATTTAAAATCTTGAAAATGGCATACGTATTCATTTAGTTTTTAAAGTAGGTACTGCTGTTTGTCTCTTATTGAATTACCGTCGTATTCTAAAGCCTAGCAAACTTCACTGCAAATCCAACTCTTTACGTCCATGGGAGGAGTCTTATTTTTAAGACGGTGACAGACAATACAAAATGTGTACCCTATTGCCTCTGCCTACCTATTGAATAAAACTTTCCGTCTTTATGTGGAGGCCTAGCTAACAACAACACAGGGGATTAGGCGGTGCGTGTTCGTGGCCGATGCGCGGGGCTTACTCGTATTGATTCCTCGGCAATAGTATTTCGATCAAAATAACTGAAATAAAGCAGCGTGAGAAGCAAAGGTACGTTGGTAGAGATCAGCATAACAGCACGAGCAGCACCTGTGCGCCTCGGAGCGAGGGTGCAGAGAATTGCACCCCCGGGAAATCATCTGATCGAGATCAGCTTCTCGCGCCGCATCAATTCCTCAATTAAACACCAGCTCTGACTCATGTCCGGCCGCACGGAGATCCACTCGCCAGCCAGTATCTGAGAAAAGATGTTAGACGTTGTAGCCGTCCCCGGAAGTACACTAAACGATGGAAATAAAGGGACAGTTACAGAATATGAGACGATGGTGTAGTAATGTTTGATTCTGATATTAAATTTTTATATGTTCCTTTAGGTAATAGCAATATAGGACAAGCATTCTACTCGATTCAATCATGAATACTAATTAAACGTTGAAAATAATTAACAGCAATTATATCGGTAAAGTAAAAATCAAACTGTCAAATTTCAACTTCAGGCAAAAATAATATAGATTTAATTTACAAAAGGGTGAATAAAGGCTATTTCTAAAGTAATAAGATTTAAAAACAACAGTGTCATTGTAAAAGATAATAGTTACATCAATAATACGGGCATAAATTTTCTCAATATATGAGGGAATGGGCAATGTAACAAGAATTTTATAGATTTCCCAATATTTTCAAAGATGATCACGAAATAAAAATATTATAGTATCGTCTGAATTAATTAGTTTACAGGATGAACACGAGTGCCCGTGGCACAAGCGGTTAACATGAGAAAATATTTATAGGGCCACAATGGTATAAAACTTTGTTAGCTGATCATAATATTGAACTGCACATTGTAACTGTGCACGTATCCAAAACACGTTGGAAAATAAGCCATCTCAAAGTTAACAACGTTAGTTTATGAAAGAATGTATTTCAAGCTGTCAGTTTTAAAACAGAAAGTTGACAGATTGATCTGAGTATTTTTTCTGATAGAGTAAAGCACACAAAAATACCTTGGGAAGGATCTATCACGGTAACTGAAATCATTCTGAGTAATATTTTATTATATCATATTTTTGGTTATTTATGAATGGAAGTTGAAAAAAAGTAATGTGTGTTGCGAGTAAAAAGTATCTTTGTCGCGTTTGAATACACAAATAACTATTCTTGTAATTTCCATTACCATAGATATTATATACTTTGTAAAGTATACAGAATATCGTAAAAGTACCGATAGTAAAAGTGCTTCTAAAAAAAAATTACCTGTATATAAAAATACAAAATAGATAATAAAAAAATAAAAATGTAATATCATTATTTAACATTAACATCAAATAAGCATGAATAAATAAAAGTTCATGCAAAAGTTAAAGGAAATTAAACTCTAGATACACTGCCAAAGAAGCAGCAAAAGATGGCGAACCAATAAATATTCATACATCTTTATGTATAACTAAACAAAAAATACCAAAAAATCATGTGGGAAGAAAAGTGTAAACAAATAAGCAACATAAGAGTAAATCATTACTTATTACCAAAAACAACCAAATATTTCTCAATAACTTTGGTGTATGTTTAATAAATCCAATCCGAATAGAAAAGCTATTTCTTGTACCTGCAGACTACGATTCAGCCACCACAGGTTACCAAGGCCACCTACATAAACTTAAAATAGTTGAATCTGAAATATGTATATATATATATATATATATATATATATATATATATATATATATATATATATATATATGATCATTATCTTTTCTAATTTTCTTATTATAAGCAGGATCAACATAAATTCTTACAAAATCCAGGAAGTATTCGTATATTGTTATCTAAAAAAATAACAATAACAAAATTAGTTGTAACGTATCCAAAGAATCAATCTAGAGCTTTAGAAATGTATAATTTATATTTATTTTAATGTAGGGCTCGTTTATGATGGATTTAATTTATAAATTTAAATTTAGAAATATTAAATGTTCATAAATGCATTTGCTGGTTCATAATGCAGTTAGATTTGGAATTTAGATTTAGAAATTTTTATATTTGAAATTTTATTTTAATTTATTTAAATCACACCAATCAGAATACAGTTTTCTTTCAAAGTAATAGTAACAAAAGTAACTAAATAAACAAAATAATGTGACAGTTGTTGACAGTATCAAAATTACGTCAAAAAGTTGGCAATTTATATAATAAATGTAATTCATAATGGATATACAATATAAATTAAGTATGAAATTGATTTTTGATGTAGAATTATACAGTATTGTAAGATAATAAAACCAAATCATTCAGGTTAACATTTATTTGATTGGGTTAATTTATAAATCTAAATTCATCATGAACCCGTGCAATAAATCTATACTATAAGACTAAATTCATAAATCTAAATTTCTAAATTAAATCCTTCATAAACAAGCCCTAAAGTGACTTCAGCTGATCTCGAAAAAATAATTGAGTACTGAAACAATCGATCTCTACCAGTCTTTTTGACTATCCCTCAGCAAAACAATGGACCTTTCCAATTTAACGGCTATCTCTTTCTATCGCTACAAATACTAAGAAAATGGCGGGAACAACTGCCAGTTGGGCTGTCAAACGAAACATTAAAAATATTGCAGTGATTAAAATACATGTATTCTCGGTGATAATTTACATCGTTACACATTTTAGCTTCAATAAAAGCTTTTGTAACTTCTTTCGGGATGTTTTTTAAAGTTGTCAAAGATTTTTCTCACATTTTAAGTGTAAATTTTTTTGACACAAACGTCATAAATCTCAGTTGTTCTTACTATGCGCAGATTCCCATTGCGCATATCTTCTATCTCTTTAAATT
>OY720452.1:53666041-53733541 GCA_963082715.1 Harpalus rubripes
TTAGGTATTACACACTCAATTCATTAAAATTCATTTGTTAAAGTATCCAAAAAGATCATAAATATTATTGAACAACATTATTTCATACGAGTAATAATATTATTTTGTCCACCTAACCACCTAAGGGACACTTTATACACCTTAAAGCTTAGAGCAGTTAATAGAAATTGTCATTTGAATTATCTACTTCTTTTTGTGTTTTGATGTATAATATCCATTTCCTTCTGAGTATTAAAAATGTTCATGTTTCCCTCGTTATCCTGACACTTCCTAGCCACAACATCGCCACTGCCACTGTGGATGTTTTCCCAGGCAAGTTGTTATTTCATCACTTATGATAACAACAGCTGCGAGAGGTGATCCTACGGCTGCCGGAAGACGTATCCAAACAGCAGATACACTCCAGCGGGATGTTTCTTCTACCTACTAGTGACAAACAGTCACCAGGGGACCACACCATACAAGCATAACCACTAGATGAAAAGTTCTGAAGAGGATGAATAATTAATAGAGATATATGAGGGCTTTTCTTAGAAAAAGTGATAGATATTGAAAAGCTGAGAGTTTTCAAGATGTCTAACTGAAAAAATACAGCTGAAATAAGTGTAATTTGTAATGTATTTATATGAATAAAAAGTTGACAATGGCCTTACCTCTGTAGATATTTCACACATGTTGCCCTGTAAGGATGAATTACAGAATGAGATACCGCTGTGTACCAATGATCGTACTATGACCGTAAGAGTTTTCCACTGGGGTCTTCATCTATTTTCTTGCGATAGCGATTTAATTGATAAAGGCCGGTAGTTCCGTTTACGCTTAAATTTGCTGATTCGAATCGATTTGCATTTTTTTCAATAACCGTAGCTTAAAATTTAAGTGTCAGCGGTGCTAACTGAGCAAAGTCTTCAATTTTTATTCGATAAAACAAAATAATTTTCTTTATTCTATTACATGTTAATTTCATTTTTTTCTCAAACAGTGGAATTCACTAATTATTGGAGTCACATAATCCCCATAAATTTATCTATTTGAACACTTATAAAAGTATACATGCTCTCCAGATTTCGAAGGCCACTATTGGGATATCTGAAACTATTAGGTTACTAAATAATTTTATTCTCAGTAACTTATTTCATATCATACCTTCATAATTTAATTTTAATTCTATGTATTTAACGTATGTGTGTGTCCTCACCAAGTGAGTATGATATATAAAAAAAAATTGAATCTAATGAATTTTATTGCCAAAAATATTTTTAGTCACAATAAAATATTTTTCTGTCTACCTAAACGAAAAGTGAAATTTTACGTACTTATTTTCGGATGAAAAATGACAGTTTTCAGAAGATTATCACTTTTCGTCCGCAAACCTTTTCGTACGCTAAGCCATCAGTTTTCGTCCGCAAACCTTTTTCATCCGCCGTCGGCAAACCTTTTTCGTCCGCTAAGCCTACTAGATTTAATATTATTGTAAATGTGTGTACTACCCTTCTAGATCTATTATTAGTTAGGTAGACAGAAAAATGTAATATGCACCTCAGCAAAAAATGAAAATTATAGCCTCGCTTGTTTGCTTTTGCAAACGCAAGCTCTGATATAATATGCAATTTTTTGTCCTAGGTACATAAATAACTATTAATAAAATAACTAATATGGCATATAAATATTTCATATTCTTCCAAATAAATAAAAAATTTGATGAAACATATGGACTTATATAAGGTACGGGGAGTTAAACAAATTTAAAATATAATAACCTTTATACCAATCGAAAGAGAATAAAATAGGTATTTTTAAAGTAAAAATCAAATATGGGTTCCATTTAAAAATTGTTAGTTTATGTTTTATCTCGAAAATTTAACGATTGAAAAATTATTTTCGTACGCTATTGGATAGACAATAAAAATATTTAACTTTTTTATCTGAAACATTTTTTTCTATTACTGGTAGTTTATTTGTAGAAGTAATTTCAAAATGAAAAAAACGACCAAATTCAATTTACCGCAATTAAGTAGTAACCTGGGAGATTTTTGGCAAAACAAAAACACATCTAAGATGATTTTCTAATTTGTTCATTATTACTGTGGTGGAGTGAAGTAAATCGTGTCGTCAAAGACCACGCCGTCGGCAAGTCCGTACCGTCGAAATCCACGGTGTCGAAACTATCATCGTATCGTAATCACTTGAGTTTCGTCAGATTGAGTTTTGTGCCTTAGAATATCGTTATTGTTATTATTTTAAAAATGTACATATTAGCGAAAGTCACATTTCGATCGCGCGAACAAAGTGGATTGGATAAATTTCGACGGCGCGGATTTCGACGGCACGGACTTGTCGTTGGCGTGGTTTTCGACGACATGGCCTTGCTCTGGTGGAGGACCTCATCGTAAAAAATATACATTTTCCAATCGATTATAATGAAACTGAAGGTATACATATGCTCAGGTTTTACATACCTATTAGTATATCCGACCAAGGTAGTTTCTCCAGCATAGAAAACGCCTGATAGATAGGTGACAAGACTTATACTTGGAAGTCAGCTCTTGTCTTTAACAGTAGAGAATGACATTTTCAATTAAAATATCATAAATAACCAGATAACAAATAATGAATACATCTGTCGAAGTAATATCTCACTCACGAATATGCATTTTCAATAAAAAGTTATTCTTGTTGGCTTTATCACTTTTTATAAGATAGATAAATGATATACTAGTTTGTAGAAATTATATGCAAATGTAAGTTATTTGACCGTCTAAAAAAAGGAGAAACTATTTTAATACCGATCAAGTTTTATCTCATTTTCTGGATTATCTTTATTTTTCTGTTTTACATTGTTAATTCTCTTCGCAGAATTTACTCGCAGGTTATGTAAATTCCATCAAAGCTGCCGGTTTTTTGTTTAATTTATTTTGATATGTATCTTTCTGCTGATATTCCTTGCGGGAAAAAATTGATTAATTTCTATATGGAAATTTAAAATTAATTAAAATCATATTTGCACAGCAGATAACAGTTGGAAATAATGAAAATTTTATTTGATTTAAATATATCAATCAAAAGACTGACAAATACGCATCTCCCTCATGGGGTAGTATTTGCATAGCATGCGGGCAGAGTAGCTTAGCTTGCACCATGTGTGAGGCAATCGTATTGCAATTATCGTGAATTATCACGGGGCACTAGATCATTCAGATTTGATGGGAGGTCCCGCACTCAATTGTGCATTTCAACCCTTTTTGCGGGGTACAATACCCCAAATTATCAAATCGCGTATCAATTATTTAACAAGAACTGACTGCCAGCACATACATACGTTGCTAAACTAGATTGAACTACCCGCTGGTAAATTTAGCTTCATGCAATTCTTATTAACTGCTCCCAAAATTGTACGATATGAGTGTATATACGAGATGATATCTGCTACTGATGATGATCAACAATATTCAGTCGAATTCATTTATTACAAACGACATATCAGGGAGTAATTAAAAGTAACAGCATTTTTCTTAAACCACAATTAAAACTTTTACTGTTTAGTGGCAGTGGCGATTCGTCCATTATGCCATTTGGTCAATGACCTCCCAATTTTATCAAAGCGAAAGAATAAAAATATTTAAATATTTTGAATTTAATAATTATTATTAGTGAGTCCATCGTGTTGTTAACGTTGCCTACATGTTGCACACGACACGACAGTATTGAAAACAAGACAACGAATGGCGCGATTCCGCGCGCTTCTTGGTTTACATCAAAATTGTGACCACGTTGTGTTATATGTTTCATATATAGCCCATGCGTCAGATAGAGACAAACGAATTGCAACTTTTCTTGCGTTAGACAAATAAAACCACTACCCTATTCGCTTACACACGGTCATTGACCAATGCTTCAGTCAGTAGTATCGGCGTTGGCTACTCTAAGCAAATAAAAAACATTTATTGAAAATAGCTTAAATTTCAATGATCTGGTAATAAATAATTTTACAGAGTAAACCGAAAGAAAAATAGACAATATATATATAGCTATTTGAATCAATTTTCAATATTAATAAACGTGTATTACTAATTACAATGTTACCCACCAAATTTTCAACCCACGAACAATGCAGTTTTTAGTAACTGGTTAACACCGTTGTCCAATAGAAATTTATTACAATAAAAATTCCAATTTTTTGTTATGTCACCATACTTGATTAGCCATAATTTTTAACTTGCTAAAAATTAACCACTGTTACAGAATAGGCCCGATTATATACTTTGAGCAAGTCGTTGAAACTGCCAATTTTAAAAGGTTTTTGACATTGTGATTGACTACAAAGAGTTTACTGATAAAACAAAGAAACTTAACCTAAACCATTTTTTCATATTGCAATATGGTTTTATATTGTCTTGTGTCAAATTGCTATGAAATATACAAAGAAAGTACAGATATTTTGTTTCATACGTAAGTAATTAGGATTTTTTTACATATAATATAATAAAGTGTAACTTTTAGGTTTCCTGCTAAGAACGACGTAAGAGAAAAACGACTGAAATTTATTGGAAATAAAGATGATTTACATATTTCAAAAGCAGCAATTAGTCATACTTTGTAAAAAGGAAGTACAAATATTAAGATAATGCGCAGCCCGCAGTACACCACGGCTTCCACCCCCGCAAATCTTCCGATCACAACAAACACTGTAAGGCGGCCTCTAGTCAGTAAATGCTCGAAGATTGTAACCTTGTTAATTAAATGGTAACGTATGGCACGTTACTTACATAACAGCCTATATATAAAATAAATTCAGGAATACTTATTCGATTTCATAAAAATTTAACTCATTGCTCGCGTTCAGTCGGGATAGAGCTAGGATAGCAAAAATTAGCGCTAGATGCGTACTGCACGGTATTTATTTTGTTGAATCTAGCGAGCGAACGCAAATTAAAGTAAAACATTTCATATGGCAATACTATTAAGGGGATCGTCTACTCCTCGGTCTATGCTTTTCCAAATGAACGAAAAGAGGCTCTAAATTTTTATTAATTATGCAAAATCTGTTACTTGTGACTTATTTTTTCATCTTATTAAAAAAACTTGATATTATATCTGTAAAGTTTTATTTATAATTTAGAGTTAAAAAGTCACAAAACATGTCTTAGCTTTTTACTAATTATGGCTGTATTTGTCATTTATTTGTAATAACCCTCGCTCTTAGACAACATGAAATTAGGTTTGTAAATTTTTAAAATTTTGAAGTATTTATTCTTTGTTCGAATAATTAACTTCAAAATTAAACAAAAATCAACAATTTTAGAGCTTTGCCACAGATATAAGAACAATAATATTGTAATAAGACGAGGGTAAGCGCAATAACAGATAAATAACTTTTTATAAACTCTTCTAAATTATAGTTTCGATAATCATATTTTAACTCTGTTTATCTGTTTAAGTTATAAATGTCAAAATTCAGTTTAGAAATTCATATTGTATTATGATGACATTTATTTGTTTATCATTAGTCTAGAAATTATTATGTATACGTGCGTGAGTTTGGAATGCTCTAGCCTATATACTCCGTACCCTTAAGATAATCCTGTCCTGAAGATAGCGTTTTGTTTTTAGATAGTCGGCTTAGATACTCGTGAGAGTGAACATGTAGTGTTTTAGTTTTGGGGCGCGTGTGCAGAACGCCCGCCAGCAAGGTTACAAAATGTAACACGTTAGGCTATGTTTAATTAATAATAATGCAATCATTTAGTTTAATTGTAAATAAAACCGTTAGTCAGTAATCAGTAAGATATGTTAGTAATGTCTATGTCCATAAATCTCAAGTGTTCATCAGTGTAAAGTTAAAGTGTATGCGTGTTTCTTCCTTATCACCAGCCAGTAAGAGTCAGTGTATCATCGTTGGAGTAAACAGTAAGAAACAGGAAGCATCAGTATTAGTATCATCTTCTTCGGCACCCGCCCTCCCTCGTGTTACAATATTGCAAAAATATAACGTTACAGATATAATATCAAGTTTTCTTAATAAATATGTTAAAATGAACACCAAATTCCTAACAGATTTTGCATAATTGGTAAAATTGTAGAGCCTCTTTCCGTTCATTTGGAAGAGTCTAGGTCTAGACGATCCCCTTAACTGACAGTTCTATATATCTGTCTAGTACTGAAAACTCGAAGACTTAATTTTTAAATAAATCTAATATTATTATTTGAACTGTTAGACGTTAGAGGATGTACTTCCTTGTTCCTTGTATGTATTTTGACACTTTGTTACTGTGTTCTGCACAACGAGTACTTAACCTCGAAATTAAAAACTTACCTAAACACAACAAAATAATACCAAAGATGACGCGTGGAGCTCCTTACCATTTCGCTAGAGATATCTTAGCGAAATGATTCTCGATAGCTATTTCTTCTAGTGCTAGATCAGCGCTCGATTCTAGCAAATCGTTCAATTTGTTTTGCTAGTCTAGCGCTAACCCGGCTGTACTCGAGCATTGCTAGATTTAACAAAATGTAAAATTTTGACTTTAGTCAAGTTGCGAAATATTTATAAATATTATTAGTGTAGAGTGTAGGTATATAAATCAATTACAGAGTTTGCATTGTATGTATACAGCATACTCAATACATATTTAAACAATTTAAAATATATGTACACACTATTTAATTAATTTATAAACACTAATAACAATTAAATTAGCAATTTGTTAAATTTAAGGAAGCTTTCTTGAATGCGGCCATAAGTGATCCCTATAAATAGGTACTAAAGTGAAAATGTATAGTCGATGATCGTGTTTCGAATTTATTTTTATTGTATTTTTATAATTTTTCTATGGTTTAAGGTGGATTTATACAGTCTACTTTTTATTTTACTTTTTCTTTTCACTTTTACTTTTACTTTAAGTTTGGTACTTTATGCAGCTACTATATCGATACACATGCGCAGATTTTTCTGGCATATAGTCGTAAATGTACACAGATAAATATATCCTGCTAAAATAGAGAAGAATGTAATAATTAGTACATACAAAAATATTATTACATAGTAAGTAAATATACTAACCAGTTTCATTTAATACAGACGCTATACTTTTCCACGCATTCTTTTTGGCCACTTTAGCCTTGAATAAAATATCTGTTTTATCATATGTGGGGATATTTTTAAATTAAATCTAATAATATACAATCTTGTTCTTTACTTATTTTTCGTTTGCATAACCTAAAACCTACACACAAAAACAAATACACAACACGCTGACTTTTGTTAAGTTAAGCTCATGCGCAATTGTGAAATTCTTTTACTTTAACGGTCTTAAGTTGAAAGTTGGTCAACTTAAGGTCTTAAAATAAAATTAAAAGTGTGCACACAAAGCAGTACATATATGAACAAACATTTAACTTTTATAAAGTAAAATAAAAAGTAAAATAAAAAGTAGGCTGCATAAATCCACCTTTACATCAGTCCTTTCATGCTTTTATAAACAAGTTTGACTCTATGTATCTATATTTGTTTTATTTATTTCCACAATGTAAGTTTTGTAAAAGTAGTAAGTTATTTTTCAAATTTACTATTCAATTTCTTGTGTCACACTTTTCACATTTGTCTGGTGCAAAACGCATAAAACTTGTCCCATACAATGCGACAGCCTCCATGGGTCACTGGGGAACCCACGCAGCGTCTATAGGGACAATATGTCTGCAGAATGGCTCAGCCACATCATAGGATTGCATTATGCATGCATGTCCCTACGTTACAAATGCTCCACAGCAAATTGATGGATCTGCTAAATAAATATATACAATAATTATGTGGTTAATTAATATTAATGTTTGTTTTGATGATTAAATACGTTTTAGTTTAAATGGAATGGGGAATAATAATTATGTGAAATTCAATTTTGAGTAATTTCGCTATAATAATACACGTCTGTTTAATTACCGTGCTGTAACAAATAGAATACTGAATTGTTATTCTTGAACTCAACTACAGAAATTAACTAATATCTACTGAAATGTTATTCAATGTTCTTTCGAGGAATTATAATTATAGCAATGCAAAAGTTACTGTGACGAGCAATATAACTTGTACAGGGTGTTTTACAACCATAAACGTTAAAGGGTACTAATTTTGTTATACTGACTATTACAAATAGCTATTTGTATATTAAGAGCGCAAAATGGTACATTGTCTCAAAATCGACGATTTTTTTCTACAGTCACCACAATAAATGTAACATTGTTTAGAAACCTATTCTTATTGTGGAAATGGATACTGGGCAGTTGTGTTGAAGAATTATGGCATACGGATAGTTGGTGATACTGAGGCTGTGGAAGGAGAAAGTCAGTTACATAAATAGACAGACAGTGAGGTGAAAGGAGTCACTTCTGTCCGAGCAGTTGAATATACAGACGCTGTTGAGTAAGTTGAGAATATCGTCGCTATGGACGTCGGTAGGCGGACAGTTGAACGTAATATAAGAATATAGTAATATAAATATCGCGTAAACAGTCTACAACAGACCGGCAGTCTGATTGGAACGCGCAGTGAAATAAATAATTAATAATATCGTGAAAATAATTAGTAGTGTTAATTGGTTAAATAAATAAATAGTGTTAGTATTATTTAGTTAATTATAGTTTTAGTCTTAATTAGTTTTTAATAATTGTTCAATATTAGTAAGTATATAAACAGTCATTTTCATTATAGTTATATATATATATATATATATATATATATATATATATATATATATATATATATATACATTTAATGAGCGTAATATGTTGGTATATATTACACGATGATGAAGTTTAGAATACGAGCCGTGGGCGAGTATTGCAGCCATTTGAGAGTAATATATCCATTTTACGAGAGCCAAATACTATACTTTACTATACTCTATAACTATCAATTTTACAGAACATAAATATATAATAAATATTTTGTGTGTGGTTATGTCACAGACTTTGACGTTTCACCCGATATTGCAATGATATGTCAAATGTCACATGTTGATGTCACATATTGACATGAGTAACTAATTTGTTTATTAATAAGTTGAATTAAGGGTATATTTTACATTTATCTCTCAATATTTACCTACAGACAAAAGTATGAATAATGCAAAACAATACTAAAAGTCTTACCATGGAATATGAATATTCCATATTCCACTAGTGGAATGGATATATTTATGGATACGCGCAAAATGTACGTTTAATATAACACTTGTAGATAAAATTGTTAGTATATAGAAAATCATTCATTAATGATCCCTGTTAATGCATAATTTTTTAATAAATAAACTACCTTATTTTATTGACTAATCATCGATAACACCAATTCACAAAATAATAGTATGTTCCGTAACGCAATCGGTTCGACCAGATTTACGGTTTTGTATTTCGTAAGTCCTGAAATTATTTGCCGGTTTCTATTTGGAACGCGGTTCCTGAAAAAAGTTGGTAAAAAATCGGAGCACGGCAACCTCGAAATAATCCTGCTGTCTCTGGTATTTTTACCCCCACTACCGCTACTTTCAAATATTATCATAACAAAATCAATGTCAAATTTCTAAACCGCATTTTTAGTGGTGGGTATTACTAATAATTATTTATATTTGATATATTGTTGACTGTGTTATCTTGATTGGCATTATTCAACGTTATCGTTCTTTGATTAATTTTTATTTTTGTTAGGTTGTGTCAATTTTAAATGTCATATGATTCAATGTCAATCTGTCCCGAAATGGATGAAAATATTCAGGAAACATGGTATATCCGGAATCAAGATACTGGTTTTTTGGTTGACTTACGGAACATAGTATAAGTGATTTATTTGAAGCGAACATATATTTGTGCCATATTGGGATCACTTCTGTGTGGGGTGGTGCATTTTAAAAATTGATAATTATTTCCAAGTTGTCTTCGAATGGATTCGATCCCGACTCGTTACGTGTTAAATATAAGTAAATGTACTTAATTCGGTTATAGAACTGGACAAGAATTCTATCTGGTTTAATGACAATTTTATCCTTACCGGTCCATGTTGTGATCGCGATGTAAAAGATTTATGAAATTTATATATTACATATGATTTTGATCCGTTTCATATGAATACACTAGTAACTTTTGGGTAACCGTCAATACGATTATACAAGATGAATATTTACAGATTTTTTTTATCTAGGCAACTACTGCTATCTTTTTTGTTCGAATAGGAATAAAAAAGGGCAATGGGTATTATCTTTTTCCTCAAACGTAAAAAAGTTAAGCTTTTTGCCATAAAGATATCAGTATGCGAAGTATGTCATTATTACATCGTTTACGTTGCCATAACAACGAGAATTTCACACACTAATAAAAAAATAATTGTTTTTTAAATTATAAAAATAATTGTGTTAATAAATAATGTATAATTTGATAAATTTTCTATCAAAATTATTTAAATTAATTGTCAATTCACAAGATTTTTGTCCGGCCCGCAGTAATTTTTAAACTAATCTTGATACGTAGTGCATATTTTACCTTCCGTCATACTTTGAGGTAAGGAAGGTATTGCTTTTGGTCAAAAAATTCGATGGTGAGTTTTTAATAAATAAGCATGTTTTAGCGTTAATGTCTGTATGTCTGTGTGTATGTATTCTAGAAATTATAATTCTTTCGTTTTCCTCTTCGTTACATTCATATAAAGAGCTGATTAGATTTTGGTTATAAATGGTCGACCGGAAGTACCCTCATTTGAAGATTTTAACAGTTTTTCTTGAAAAAACGCTGTTAACTATCATTTTTTCACATTTAATGTTATTATAAGTATTAAAGAATATTTTATTCTCTATACGATTTGATGACATTTTATATTTGCCAATGTCAAGTGCGATTGACATAGTATGTTTGTGTTATAATATTACTGCAAATATAGAATCAATTCTAAGAAACTTTCTGTATGAAATTTTTACAAAATATATAGAACTGAAGGAAGGTAATGTACTGCAAATATAGAACCTTTCGCAAGAAACTGTCTGTATGGAATTTGTATAAAATACATATAACTGACGGAAGGTAATGGGCTGGCCACATCAGATTTTTTAAAATTTAGACTACAATTATTTAAAAATTGATTTCTTGAAAAGAATATTCCTCATTTTTCATATAATCTAATAATTTGTCGAAAACTTTGTCAAGATATAATTTCGTTATAGAAGACCATGTTTAAAACATTTTCTTGTAATAGTATTTTGCGGTTAATTTAATGATTTTAAAAACATTTCACGAATATTTCAGCTTTTTTAAAATCTTTTTGAGGTTGTGATCAACGATGTTGACGAAAATATACAATTGGAACTCCTTGACCTTTAAGCTAATGATGTTAGTTGAAATTACTATTTAAAAATGAAAATTTTAATTATTTTTTTTCAATTAAGAAAGAATTTGTATAACTGAAAATAAATATTTCGCCATAAAAATTGCATCAATTGTTGGTAGTGTACTACTCTTAAAACGATATCTATAATTTAAGTTTATTTACATTTATATTATATTCCAATAGGATTTCCAATAAGTATTTTTATCCGGCTCGCCATTTTAAAATTTGGTATGTGGCCCGCTGCTCAAAAAGATTGGGAACCCTTGGATTAGTGATACGGAACTTTGTGAAAAAACTTAAAGAGCAATTTCACTTTTTACTTGTTTGATGTTTGCATCTAATATCATTGTATTTTTTTCTGATAGGTTTACATCAATAAGCATCTTGTAAATGTCGTGATTATTCTTCGAAATAATTGATTTGAACTAATTGTAATTGTTTCTGTTGAATCGTTAGCGTAAATAATTAAACCACACTTTCCACTTAGAAACTCATAAAAAGTGTTTCTTTATCGAGGTGTCGGTACTTTAGAAGTTTTTCCCAGCTGATAAAATAACTAGTTGGTGTTTTTATTTATACTATGTGCTTGGGAAGAGGATAGTGCGTATTTACGTATTTTTACTCAAAGTGGATCAGAGCATTGACCTTAAAACATGAAGCCGCCTGGCAAATATTTACCGGGAGAGATAAGCAGGACATTCCAACGACATCAACGGGAACGGGGTAAATATGATATGCGATCAGCCGTAAATGTGTTTGCTCTACGTGGTATTAACACCAGGAAACAACAAGGAGACAACTTATAGGAGAAAATAGCAGAGGCAACATGCTTAGCGTACTCGGTAAGCAAGCAGTCGGTTAATATTCTTAACCAAACGATTATTATCCGAAGAGCATCAGTGACATAAAAATCTGGGGGTTCTTGTTATAAGAACCTAAGTATTAATACCGAAAGACAACAAAGGACGCAACATACAAGATATAAAATTGTAGATACACCGCTTGCTCTTGCTGGAGTAATTCCGGGATAGATTAACAAATAAGAGGGCAAAAAATTCTGGACTTATTGATTTCATTTAAGTTCTTATTTGATTAATGTTACTAATTTAATACTGAACTACTATGTCACGTTTTTCAAATCTCAAACTCATGCTCTTAATTTTTGCATTCCGTCATACCTTTAGGTAGGAAGGTATTGTTTTGATCAAAAAATTCGATGATGTGTTTTTAAAGAATAAGCACATTTTAGAGTCCCTAGAATACGATTTTACTATTTTTGCGATGATGCTGGGAGCGCGCGCGCGGCGCGTGTTTGTGTATATGTGGATGTGTGTATGTGTGTATGTGTGTGTGTGTGAGCGGAAGTGTGGTGTGTGGATGTGTGGATATATATATATATATATATATATATATATATATATATATATATATATGTGTGTGTGTGTGTGTGTGTGTGTGTGTGTGTGTGTGTGTGTATGTGTGTGTGTGGATGTTGGATCCACGATTTCTCAAATACTATAAGACTAAAGACATTTTTAACTACGGATTCCTCAATCTAACAATAATGGCAAGAGTTGATTAAGTTTTGGTAACAATTGGACAACCGGAAGTAGTAGTTACAAGAAAAATATCATCTAAATATTATTTATCGAAAATTTATGTAAATACTCATAATAAAGAACGTTAAATTCATTATTCGATAAATATAAATTCATTATTATATCTTCTATGGATTTAGAGATAAAAAAATGCATATAAAATAATTTGATGTAAAAAATCTCAGATCAAACTACTACAAGGCAAGAAATTCAAATATTTGTAATTGACACATAAATGTCACTGTCAAAAATATTTGTACATTATTATGAAGATTATGAAAATAAAACAAAGTCAACAACGCAAAAAAATATACGTAAAAAAGAATATAAAAGGAATTTGCGAAAAGATGAATATAAAGAAAAGAAAAGAAAAGTAGAAAAAGAAAATTTCAGGATATTGAATATAAAGAAAAATGTATGTATTGTACACAATTTATATTAAAGTATCCCATAGATTTTGCAAATATATGTGAATTCTCACATTTGTAGTGAGACATATGTATGTATGTATTTGTATTTAAAAATATTTTTCGTTTAATGCGTACAACCAGGTAAAATATCTGGCGAGAAGTTATGTGCTGGCCACATCAGATTTTTCTATATATTTTATGGATAAATTTATAAAATTATCTACAATTTAAATCCCGGCGCCTACGCTTTAAACAAACAGCAAACACAACTCCTTGGTTACAGGCGTTAAGGCCGGTTCATGTAAGCTGTAAACTTGAAACTTTACCTTAGCATTAGCATTATGACTTTGCATTAATAATTCGAGTATAGACTAATGCGTGCTACGGTATGTAGCTGTAACCTTAACCTTAGCATTATGCCGTAACCCTAGAATACGCCAATTGCTATATTCTTAAATCATAATGCCAATGCCGACCAATCAGAAGCTTGCCGCTGGCGATATTCATGCCTATGAATTTGATGTTTGACGTTTTAAAAAATTCTGTCACATTTAATAAGGTGAAAAAGTCCCTCCTGCTCTCGCCGCTGAAATATAGGTCGGACTCCCCAACGCCTTTTCTTTCTTTTCTTAAATTTATTTGCCAAAGCAATTATACTTATAAAAATTGTTGAAAATACGACAACGTCTCTATCACTATCCATATCTATATTTTATATGTCCTTGTATGTCAACATGAATGACGTGTCGCTGTTAGAAAAAATGACATTACCGGCCTACTCTTATTGGTTTGTCCTAAGAAGTACATATACCAGGCAACGTAATGTAAAGTTTAATGCAAAGATATATTGCTAATGCTAAGGTAAAGTCTTTAGTTTACAGCTTACATGAACCAGCCTTTACACCAGACACAGTTCATATCTCAAATGTATGTAACTAACAGATAAATGTCACTGTCAATGAACTAATCATTTCAAATTAATAATAGTATCGTTTAAAAAAGAAAATAGTAAATAGAACCATAGTTATATGGAATGGGATTTAATACAGTTTTCAGCATTAGTAAACATATGTATAATTGAATTAATTAATATTAAATGGCGGGAGGTGTTGTGTTGGCCACATCAGAATTTTTATAACAATGGCACGTTCTTCATTCGATTAAACATTCATTATTTAATAAACTTTTTATAAAAAGAAATTGACAGAACATAATATAATGTAATATGGAATAAACGACTGATGTTGTTGATGGGATGAAATAATAGCAGGATTGCAGTCCAAATATTTTTATTGTTTAATCTGAGGCCAACGTTTCGCTCCCACTTACATATATTTATTTATTACTTGTTAACGCCTTAGTCTTTTGCCCTGATGAAGCTGTAAGTGGCAGCGAAAAGTTGGCCTCTGCAATTCTGTTATTATTTCATCCCATAAAATAATTTTGTTTCCTTCATTGTCATAAGTCATCTATTGCTAGGAATTATGGAAATTTATTTTTAAAATTTTGAAGAATAATAAATGCAAAAACAGTTTTGTATACAACTTTTAATAGGGGATTACAGCTCAATCGAATTACGAGAAATCAGTAAAAAATAATTAAAGTATATGCTTAATAATGAATATTAATAAAGAAATAAAATGATATAATTGAAATACTTCAAAAATAAGGGGGTTTTTGTTTTAGCAGCTCGTCACTCATATGAAATCTATATATATTATTTTGATTGGCGACTCAAAGATCACCTATAAATATATAACGAATACCGAGTTAGGGGCGGAACCTACTACCAATGGAAGTAGAGAAATTCAAATAGCGGAGGCGTGGCTATCAGTCCAGTAGTGCAATTCTCAAACAGTTTTTATTTGAATATAAATATTTTGCATTAAACTTAATAATTTAAATACATTTCCAATTATAAAACATGTCGACTTGTACAGTATAATAATATTCATTTATTTTTTATAAATATAATTTAGAAATAGCATATATTTCAAGAACATTTAGGTCCACGAAGAAAATAGTTTGATATAAAAACTTATATACGTGACGTCACATCCATGTTTTCAAATTTCGGAGGACTATAACTCGCTTATTAATAGGAATTTTTCACCGGATTTTCACCGACAGTCTTAGTTTTACTTATACGTTCAGATGAAATTATATATAAAAAAAATGGTGGAATCCCCTATTCTGAATAATTTTGTATTCAAACGTAAAATGAATAGGAGAGCGGGAAATCGAAAAAAATCTAAAATCCCATGTTTAATGTTATTGTTCACCCCTATTCGCCACCACCCGGTAAATATAATTTTAACTGAATACCTACTTATAACTAACTACATATGTAACTGGATACCCTCCTGGCATGCTTGTTCCGCAGTTCAAAGACCTCCAGATTTCCATAGAGTAAGTATAACAGGTATATTTTATGTATTACTTTTCGAGGAGAAATTATTTTCAATACAAAACCAATGCTATAATAAAATTATAGCGCAAGTATGATTTTTAAATTAAATTTTTCAAAGAACTAATTTTTATTTATTTTTTAATACGGTAAAATTAATACAAAATTGTCATACCGATATGGCCACTTTTCTAATCAAACCAAAGTATTTCGAAAATTATCGAAATTAGAGCATAGAGATTACAATAAAAACACAATTTTCTTAACAACAATAAGCACACAGTTTATGTTGGTATTTGGATCAATTTATAACCACAATTTGTCGAAACATCTATTACAAAGCACATAAAATTTATATAGGTACTAAAAAATCGTATGTCATCTTTTTGGTCCCATATGCTATTAGGGTCGGATAATTCTTTCATCTCTGTTTGCTTATAGAATACATTATCTGCGCTTACATATTCGATTAAGCATAATTCCCATTGTAACTTGATATCTCGGCTTGATTGATCACCTATTTTGAATATTTAATTAGCAGGGAGAATCTGATGAATCATACAAGAAAATAATGCCCCATCAGCACTAGAAATAAAAAAAAAAACCCCCAAATCTTCCCCTGTGGAGATCCTTTATGATTTACTATCTCATTACTAATACTCATTTCTTACAAATTTGTTCCTATGTTGTAAATTCTCACCAGAACCCCTGGGAGCTGCGAACAGAAAGACTTCGTTCTCCGTTCGTTAGAGAAAGATTCTGGGAATTAGAAGATATATAGAAGCCGTAGACACTTTGTTTGTTATTGTCTACAAGAGGCCGGGAGATCTGCTTGAATTTAAATAGTTTTTTATCTTAAAAACAAGCGGGGCTATTAAACATGATTTCGATGAGTGAAAGATACAAACCGTATGGAGGATTGCACATATGGAAAGGAATTCTTGAATGTTTGAAAGTTGCAATGATTAACACATGTGAGGATTAAATTAATTCTATAAACAAAATGTAGACTGCTAGTTTAGTGGTTGATAAATCCCAGAACTTCTACTTGGAACAGAAACAAAAATAACACTTACTTTTGTTTCTTTTAACAAATTTATGAAACAAACCTCCAAAATTTAAAAAAAAATGTTACTTTTGTTACAGTAGTAAGAGTAAATATTAATGAATCGAAAAAATACTACGTGATTACGTGATTTTATGACAGCTATTACATTAGTAATAAGAATATGAAAATTGATATATATTTAACTAAAATAAATATAATCACGGCTTAGTGTGCTAGTCTGCGTTGTAATATAGCAAAACCGTTTGCATATTCCAGGGTCAACTTTTCGAGAAAAGTTTTATAGCACCTCAGGAATTTCCGATCTTCTTTTGTTTCTGAGCTCGTTTTTCGCTCATTTTCAATATATCTCATAACTTATTTATTATGACAAAGAAAAATTGTGTCAACAAATTTTAAACTGTTTTTTAGGTAAAATAAAACGGCGTAATTATATATTTTGAAAATTTAATAATTCTCGATATATAACACAAACTTATGATTTTTTTAAATGAGACCCTATGTTGAAAATAGTCTCATCTTTTTGCTTATTCTACAAAATTTTCAATGATATTTAATAAGTCTGCATTCTTTTGTTTTAAACATAAATAATATATGAATAATTAATTTATTAGGGTGAGAAAAATTGAAAATTATTAAGAAACAAAAGAAAAAATCTATTACAGATTGTAATTTGTTTATTTTGATTCTATATCTATTAGTTACGTTCTCAAAATTATTCTTTACCAATTATTTTCGGGTTAATCAAATTTTTATTTGCCGACGTTACAATTAGCTTTGACACAATTCGAGAAAATTGGTTAAATATGCTTTTGGAGCAAATAAATTGAAAAAACGAGTAAAATAGAAGCAAATAATAATTGAAATAAACAAATGATTATCTGTAATAGATTTATTTATTTATTTCTTAATAATTTTCATTATTTTCACACCAATAAATTAATAAATCTTTTATTCATGTTTAATGGGGCCTCGTGGCCGCGTGCCTGAGTGTCTGGTCGCGAATCTAGGCAACCGGGTTCGATCCCGACAGACGCCAAATATTTCGAATTTTAAATGGCACAAAATTGACCCCTGTGGTGCACTCTCCACGCCAACAATGAGTGCCCGTGAGGTGACGCCTGGCAAACGCCCGCACGGTACAAATATATCATCATCATTACCGATATCTGCGTACAAAGCAGATTGGCACACCCAGCAATGGGTAATATGCCGTGATGATAGAATTGATTTATTTATTTATTTATTTAATAGAAAAGAATGTAGACTTTCTATATATCGTTGAAAAGCTTGTAAAATAAGCAAAAATATGAGACTATTTACAACACAAGTTCTCATTTAAAAAATCATAAGTTTGTGTTATATGTCGAGAATTCAGTTTTCAAAACAATGTAATTACGTCATTTTATTTTACGTAAAAAACGGTTCAAAATGTATTCAAACAATTTTTCTCTGTCATAGTAAATAAGGTATGAGATATTTTTTAAATGAGCGAAAAACGAGTTCTTGCCTGTTGCTCAGAAACAAAAAAGATCAAAAATTCCTATAGTGACTATTAAACTTTTCGAGAAAAGTTACCCTTGAATGTGCAAACGGTTTTGCTCTATCTTTAATATTACTCGAGATACCTTAAAAAACATCGAAAATGAGACACCTGTACAAATGTCGGTATAATGTTGATGATATATTCGTATGGTATGACTAGCGAATGAAAGTTGACGTTTAAATTATTTTATAGATGTGTTTTCTTTTAAACCCCTAGAGAAGAATAGAATTGTACGAAATATTCAGGTATGAAATTTTTCCATGAACCCATTTAAATACTGGATTAGGAAGGCACAGAAATGCATTACTATGTCTTGCTGAATACAGATGGTCGACTAGGGTAACTGAATATTAAAACAGGCGTGCGTTTAAAATGTTTTAAAAAATTTTCGTTTATGTTGATTATAAGAAAATATTTTGATCTTTAATTATTTAGTTTGGCAATTCTATGAAATACGATTATTTTTAATTTCTTCTAAAGGGTTGCTTACACCTGACAAGAACGAACTAGAATTTGCGGTATTAGATTTATTAAATACATCCCCGAATTCTGTTGCTGAGATCATTTTCAATGCTTCCTGGTATTGAGTATAATTATAATATTCTGTAACGGAACTCATAAGGGTCAGTTTCCTTTCAAATTAAATATAGGGAAATATTTTCAAAAGAAACCACATCTATTAAATATTGTAAACGTCAACTTTCATTCGTTAGGCATACCACACCGTGCGGGCGTTTATCAGCCATTACATTACATGCACTCATTGCTGGCGTGCACAGCAGGGGTCACTGTTGTGCTATTTAAAATTCGATGTACTTTTGCCGTCGGTTGGAATCGAACGCGGGTCTCCAGATTCGCGAGAAGATACTCAGACAATGGCTTGAGACCAGAGACCTCATTCAAATTTGTTCATTTAATTAATAGGTACGTTCAATAAGCCAAGCAAAACAAGCAACCGGAAGTAAAATTTGTTGAACGACTTTGTTAGCCTAGCATTTGCTTGATTTGCTCGCAAGCAATCCAAGCCACAATTTTCTCGCTTGTCTTGCTAAGTGTCAAATATATTGGCGGGAAATACAAATTTTACATACATGAAGGTAACTTGAACTGTTTCTGTTTCTTTATATGGTGTATGTCTATCAACCACATATAAAAAAGGCTTTAAGAGTATCTATCTAAAAATAAATATATAAATTCATTTTCCATATGTTCACAGACCAAGAAAAGAAATACAACAGGTACACAATTACACAATGTTATATTTGACATCTATATACGTTTCTCGATGACAGTTGTGAATGACAGTTCGTCATATAGCTAGCAAATCGTTCAGCGCACTAAGCAACAAGTCTCGTTTGCTTACCTAGCATTTGCTAGATTTGCTTACTTCATTGAACGCACCTAATGATTGTGTGAAACAGAAAAACGTTTTTACGATAATATATGTGAGTAAACATCAAAATATCTGTTTACACTGTCATAAATCCTTCTAAAGAAATGTTATGTCTACAAGCTCAGAAACAGTTTATAGTGCGCTTTAAATAAATCTTGTAATTATTGGTAATCGTTTAAGAATAATATGGCCACAGTTTTTTTTAAATCTATTTAATAAAAAGACAGAAAAATTTTATATGAAATAAAATATACATTAATATTACCATTAGAACACTAACACTTTTGAGAAATGGGAATGAATTTATATAAGCGAGAGCACAGTGTCTTCCTTGAAAAAAATTATATGTAAATATATTATTTGTGTGTACTGAGGTAACAAAAATTGTCTCTAAACGACGTTAAATTTACTTTTCGGATCGTCAGAAATATTCTTGTGTGTAACTGTTGTTCTTTTGATATTCCCTGCCATTATTGTATACTTTTCTGCCAAGAAATGCCCAAAAGTTTATTTGGTTACATTATTTCTTTCTTTAGTCGATTTTAACAAAAAATTCAATTTTTCTTACGCAAAAGCGGCCAAAAATGTTCTTTTTCGGCCGCTTTTATTATCATCCGATTTAAGGTAGCGCCATCTATTATTTCGAGTGTATAAAGAGAAAGTAAACATTTCTGAAGAAGTCACAAATATGTACAATTAATTAGTAATAAAATTTGGAGCGTAATTTTTTTCTAAGACTTTTGCGTTATTTATTATACCCGTACATAAAATAATAATTAAAGTACATACATACAGGCTGTAAATGAAATAAGTACATTAAATTTAACCCGTAATGTAACTCGTCGAGAGCAACAATATTTCCTAATAAATTTTTGTTCTAAATCTTCTATTTTTTGAGTTAAAATTCTTTAAAGATTTGTTAGATATTTGATTATCCGCCAATGGCCTGATCGCTGTTGCCCTCTGCCGTCTGAATTTAAGTTCGTTTCACACGGCACAAAAATTGTCGGCTGGTGCTTGCTTTCTTGCAGATACAGTAATTAATAAACGATCAACGGAAAACATATTTATTATTAATAAATTCGTCATAGTACAATTTTTAAAATAAAGAAATTTAAATTTTGGATAAAAAAATTATAAAAATGTGTAATAAAACAGACTTTTACACACCTGTGAATAGAGGAATAGCATGGGCCTAGTTATGAGTTTATGAGATGAGTTATCGTTTATTGTCGACAAATCATTTAATAAAAAATGTAAGTACAAACTCATGTCCAGTTAAACGAGGTATATGACTACCAATTAGTCGTCCATTTATTGTTACATTGTCTCTGTACTCGCTATTCGTAAACGTAAGCATTTTGACAGAATTTTACTTTATAAACAAGTTTGTTACTAATGTCAAAATTTAATTGCACAACTGACAGAACTATCAATTGCTAAAACAAAATTTTTCATAGACGTTGCTACTGCATTAAGTTATTAGAAAAATATGTGGAACGACTCGTCAATTTACGGGGTTATAAAAAAGAATTAAAAACATGCGATTTCGAGAAAAAGTTATTAAGAGATATTGTTGCTCTCGACGAGTTAAATTACTGGTTAAATTTAATGTACTTATTTCATTTACACCTGTATAATTAGATCAGTATCCGAGTATACTGTACTTCTGTACAAATATTTAAATATATGTAATTTTCTCTAATCACATGTAGAAATAATATTTAAAATGATGCATTTTTAAATGATAATTGAATTTATTCATACTTTTAATATCTCGCATTTGTGCCAGTGTTTACCTGCGAAGTTTTAATAACCAAATGATCAATTACAGTCTATTGATTTTTGGAAGACATTTGTAAACCATGTCAAAATCCGAATGTGTCAATGTACTCCTACATATAAGAACTCATATTATTTATTAACCTTATTTTATCTAAGTAATGTACTTACTGGCGTATGCACGCAATAAGCTCATCTGTAATAAAATTACAAATAAAAATATAAAAATAATAAACACGATTATCCCAGAGATAAATATGATTATAACTAAATTGAATTTTCTTTGTAAAAGAACTTTTAGATTAAAAATCCTAAATTTACATTCAAATTTATTACGCAAAAAGCAATATACAGGAATGTAAATGAAATAAGTACATTAAAGTTAACCCGTAATGTAACTCGCCGAAAGCAACAGTATTTCTTAATATTTTTTTAATCTTCTAGTTTTTGAGTTATTATTCTTTAAAGATTTATTAGATATTTAGTTACCCGCCTATGATTTGATCGCTGCGATTCACACGACACAAAAATTGTCGGCTGGTGTTTTCTTTCTTTGCAGACACAGTAATTAATAAACGATCAACGGAAAACATATTTATTATTAATATATTCGTAACAGTACAAATAAATAAATTTAAATTTTGGATAAGAAAATTATAAAATTTCTTCTAAACATCTGTGAATCAGGACGAGCATAGTTATGAGGTTATGAGATGAGTTATTGTTTATCGTCGACAAATCATTATGTTTTAAATACGTTATTCAAAAAATGTAAATACAAACTCATGTCCAGTTAAACGAGGTATATGACTACCAATTAGTCGTCCATTTATTGTTACCGCCCAAACATTTTTTAATGAAAATTTTTACAGTATGAGGATTTTCGTCTGTCGTGATGTCTATTGTACACTAAAGACACCATCTTTAGTAAACCCAACCTCATCAGTGACCAATACTGGCCATTCGCAAAATTTGACATCTGTTATGTGCTGAAAACATTGAACTTTTTGCACATGGTATGAATATAACTGTTGCTTTTTTCAAAATTATCATATGTGACACTCCGTACTGTAATTCTCGAAGATGAACAACATTTACAAATGTGCGAATATTACGATCAGAATTGTGAAAAGGCTGACAGGACTGGCAATTATTAAAAAAAAAAAATTCATTGCTATTGCTACTGCATTAAGTTATTAGAAAAATAGTTGGAACGATTCGTCAATTTACGGGGTTGAAAAAATATCCGATTTCGAGAAAAGTTATTAAGAAATATTGTTGCACTCGATGAGTTATAGATACAAATTATTTATAGAAAATCCAATACTTAAGCATATTAAATAGAGTGAGCCGAATTCAGCACTCTTCATTAGTGTAGTGATCTATGGAAATAGTTTGCATCTTTTTACCTCCCGCTAAGAGAGGTATTGGATTCATGCTAAAAATCGCATATCCAGATTTTAGTGAATAAGCACGTTTTAAGGTCCCTAGAATCCGATTATAACATTTCTACGATGATGTCCGTATATATGTGTGTGTGTGTGTGTGTGTGTGTGTGTGTGTGGATGTGTGTGTGTGTGGATGTTGGATCCACGATTTCTCAAATACTATAAGACTTAAGACATTTTTAACTACGGATTCCTCAATCTAACAATAATGGGAAGAGTCGAGTCAGTTTTGGTAACAATTGGACAACCGGAAGTAGTAGTTACAAGAAAAAAATCATCTCAATATTATTTATCGAAAATTTATGTAAATACTTATATTAAAGAACGTTAAATTTTTTATTCGATAAATATAAAATCATTATTACATCTTCTATAGATTTAGAGATAAAGAAGTGCATATAAAATAATTTGATGTAAAAATTCTTAGATTAAAATAATTATTTTGTAGTTGAGACATGAATATATGTATATGTATTTAAAAATATTTTTCGTTTTATGCGTACAACCAGGTAAAATATCTGGCCACATCAGATTTTTTCTTATTAATGTATAGTGTATACATATGCTCTTTATTTTGTTATTTTTGCATAAGCTTCGTAAAAGAAGAGTGCTGAATTTGTTTTTCGATAAATAATTTGTATTCTGAAAAATAAATTTTATGCACAATATTCTTTGGTCCAATACAAATGCGTCTGGGCTCGTATTGTGAAAAATGTTACATTCCTACCTCAAAATATTCTTATTTACAAAAATTTTAATACATCATTTTTAACACGATCTTTATTCATGCTATACTTTAAAGGTAGACGTAATCTTTTTATACTCGATAATAAAGCAGAAGTAAAAATATATTTATATTTATTATATTATAATACCTATCTTTGAGGCAAATAAATTCTTATTCGTATCTGATGGAATTGGTACGTTGGTTGGAGATGTCCTCTCTTGACAGTTATTCAGCTCTCGAAATGAATAAACCTTCTCTTTATTGTAGCATTCTTGGAGGAAATAAAGTTGAAAGGTAGAGTGAAGGGCGCAAATTCTTAAGGGCTGTCGTGGCGTGACGTCAGAGCCCATCAATCATCCCTTCTTCTTCGCAAGCAACACGCACATATTGGAATTCAATTCTAAACCATTTCCACGCAAACTTCCAAGACTACACGCACTTACACGCTGACATATTTGCATATTCAAGAATGATTGATGATTTGAAAGAGTTGTACTGCACACTGTGCCTGGCACGAGGTATCAAACACCAACTTTGTTAATGCGGGATAAACTTTCACAAGCCAGATCAATCGCGAGCTTTAAATATATAAATATATAGGCCTTTTCATCAGACTTACCTCTCAACTAAACATCACACTCAACCAAAAATGATGGATAACCTGTCGCTTTATTTCATTTAATATTCATTTCTTAATACCAAAATGAATTTTTACAAAACTCTTAAGAAATTACTGCACAGTTTCCCACTGAAAATGTTTTATATGCTGAAATTTATTAACAAGAAATTGTCGGAAGTATTTTCTCTGCCAATGGTTTTGCCATCATATGATTAATAGAGTTAAGCAAGGATCAGTAAGTAGAAGTAATATTAATTACAGATTGGGAATGGGAACAAATAGTACCATTGCATAATCGGAGATATAATGTCGTGCGATCGACAATATTCAATAAATGTGTAACATCACGGCTTTTACTAGTCCAGGAACTCTACGATTTTACTCAAAAAATTGCAACAAATGCTATTTTACGAAATCCTGTCCAGAAAAATGCACCGAATAACATATCAAAAGTGTCTGGAAATCGGACCATGGGAATCTCCCGCAAATTGGTAAAAATGGTGCCATTTTTGGTTTTTGGCCATTTTCTCGAAAACAATTGCGCGTGTCAAAATTTTACTAGAATACAAAATTAAAGCTAAACATTTTCCACACATATAATGATTCTTACACTTTTTACCTAGGATGAACTGTCAAAGAGTTAGGTTAAAAAATATTTAAACAAAATAACAATTTATGAAAGAAAATTAAATTACTCAAAAAATATACAATATTACGTATTCAATAGTTAATCTAACAAATTTTACTGTTTATAACAGTTTTAATTATGAAAATCGGCTCATTTCTAAATTTTTCATAAACCACTGACACACGTATAAAATATGTAAAAAATTATCTTTAATTGTATCAAATGTATCAAAATATTGAATAAAAAATCTGATGTGGGCAGCACATTACCTTCCGTCAGTTGCATATACCTTATACAAATTCAATTCAAAAAGTATCTAGCAAAAGATCCTTATTTCCAGTCAATTGCACTTGACAATGACATCTTTCAATCAGAATTTTCTTAATATAGTAGCTGTTTCCATAGTTATAGCATTGCTGGCTAATTTATGAAATTTAATTGCTTTATAATTTTTTAACTCTATATCCATTTAATATGAAGTATAAAATTCTGTAAAATCATATAGAGAATAAAATATTCTTTAATATTTATAATAACATCAAATGTGAAAAAATTAAATTTAACATAGTTTTTTCAAGAAAACCTGTTAAAATCTTTAAATGAGGGTACTTCCGGTTGACCAGTTTTACCCAAAATCTAATCAGCTCTTCATGTGGATGTAACGAAGAAAAGTACAAAAGAATTATATTTTTTGGAATTATTTTATAAAAAAAAAAATTCTACGAGTTCTATGTTGATGTTTTTCGCTCGCCCGAAGAATAAAAGTTTATTTTTATTTAATTATTTATATTAAAATACACTGTACACTTTTGGCAGTGTTTAATGTTAATTTCTGAGCTTAGAAGTATATTAGATAAATTTTTCGTTACTTCCTACTTGTCAGATTTTCTTTTAGAAAGATCGATGTATAGAACGAACATAGACAAAATAATGTGTGTGCTTCGAGCGTAAAGTATCATTGTCGCTTTCGAAAAATTACCGCGCCCGCTACACGTCGCGCGTCTACTTCTTTCTTAAGGGAAAAAGTATCGCTCTACGCTCTAAATACACAAATAACTATAATGTTATTGTAAAATAACTTTTTTGTCAGGTTCATTTGAAATCATAGATAGTATTAGAATTTTTAATAAAAATACGCAATCATTCATTATGATACAGAGTTTCCAATACATACGCCGATCTTTGATTATAACTGAAACCAATGCTTTATGCGGTACATCATTTGGCGAAAGCTTTTTAATGCGCCGTGTGAAAAATATTGGCGGAAGCGTGAATATAGTGCATAACAATAATATCAAATTTATTGTTCACGTCCAGGTTTGAAATGGCAACACATGTAAATAATTTTCCGCATGACAAAGCTGACCCGAAAATAATGATAATTTATTTCATCGGTTGCATATTAACATCTGTTTAAATTGTCAATTAGCGATTGAATAAATTATTTATTCACCTATCGCATTTGCACACTGAATCTGTTTTTACAGCGCTATAATTAAAGTTCCAAATTTCATTAGGGGTGCGTGTTTGCGGGGCTTAACTAACCATACAATTGTCCAACATTCGCTCGAGTGTTTGCAAATATTTTTGTTGTTACCTGGCAACCGATCAATAAGCGAACCTGAACAGAAGCCATACTTCCTGCCTGCTGGTGACATTTCCCAACTTTCCAATATGTCAAAAGTTGGAGAAATTTACACAAGCTTCCAAAACAATCGCTAAATATTTAATTAGCGGTGATTTGTTGGTCCTCTGACGAATAAATTTCTCGAGGAGGATATATCATAGGCCAGGACAGGTCGACAAGCGATACAATGGAGCCCTGCCGCGCGCCGAAGCCAAAGGAGAGTTATAGAGACACTTGGATGGGTACAGGACATACGGACATGTTTTTAAACTCGTTTCCGAGACAACTGCGTCATCCATCACACAAACAGCACTTCTTCTCATATTCAATCAAATATTTAACTTAGATATACGAACAAGTACATACTTGAAATGGGAACATAAACATTCTATTCGTATAAGACAAGACAAGACTTAGATATATGCACGTACATTGAAACAAAAATATAAAAGATATGCATCTGTTTACAAATTTATCACAAAGATTGTAAACATGCAAAAAAGAACAGAGGTGGGCAGTAATGTATTACAAGTAATATTACTTATAATTTCGGTACATTTAAGTAATTTTATAATGCTACTTTCATTACATTCATGTGCTAGGAATTTGTAATGTATCGCATTACTTTTTCACAGTAATTTGTAATTTTACATTACAATTAGTTAAAATACGCAGGGATATGTCTTAGATAAGAAATAATTTGTTCGACTTATCCGATCGTAATAGCTATTTGTGCACTAAGAGCGCAAGGGACATTATCGATTAAGAGGTTGTTCTCTCGAAATCGACAATGTCCATTTGCGCTCGAAACACACTCAAAATTTTTTCTACAGTCATTACAACGGGGTCATCCACCATAACAAAAAATAATAAAATGTACACTTTGTACTTACAGTACTACTCAATAGTTTTCCAGTGAAGATAAGAACATATTCAAATATGACTTCAAGATATTATTTTAATTTCGTTTTTTCAAAAAATTAATGCCAATTTTGTAATGAATATTATAAGTTTTTGTATAATTTAAGTACAGGGTGTCTCATTTTCGATGTTTTTTTAAGGTATCTCGGGTAATAATATTAAAGATAGATCAAAACCGTTTGCATATTCCAGGATCAACTTTTCTAGAAAAGTTTAATAGTCACCACAGGAATTTTCGATCTTCTTTTGTTTCTGAGCTACAGGCCAAAACTCGTTTTTCGTTCATTTTGAAAATATATCATATCTTATTTATTATGATAGAGAAAAATTATTTTTACAAAATTTTTACTGTTTTTTAGACAGAATAAAATGGCGTAATTAGATTTTTTGAAAACTTAATGATTCTCGAGATATTACACAAACTTATGATTTTTTAATTGGGAACCTATGTTGAAAATAGTCTCGTCTTTTTGCTTAATTTATAAGCTTTTCAATGATATATAACAAGTCTACATTCTTTTGTTTTAAACATTAATAAAAGACGAATTATTAATTTATTGGGGTGAAAATAATGGAAATTATTAAGAAACAAATGAAAAAAAATTTCGCCTGCGGCGCATTTTTTCTCTTCTAGATGCCATGCCTCACCAAAGTTTTGAGGCACGAGCCGCCACTGATCATTACCAAATTCTGTGTACAAAACAGACTAGCACACCCAGCAATGGGTAATATGCTGGGATGATATATTTATGTGCCCAGCTCTAAAAAAGAACTTTGTATATTGAGACACAAGCTAAGGTCTTACCATAGGCGTAGTTAGGGGGGTACTTGGGGGTGCTTAGCACCCCCAGATTTTGAATTAGCACCCCCAAACAAAATTTTTATAAATTTTAATAATTTCATTATAGACACATCTATTCATTTTGACTGTTATATTAAATATTATCAACATATTAAGGAAGAACCTTCAAGCAAAGTAGGGAATTTAACTATCATTAATGATGTAATAAAAAAATATTAGAAGAAAAGCGAATTGACTATGCCTTTTTGTACTCATGGAGAAATATTGAAATTCCTTCAAAAATAACAATATTGCAATTGAACCTATTAAAACTACAAAAATAAAAAAATCTGATGTGGCCAGCACATTACCTTCCGTCAGATATAAGAGGTATTTACGAAACTTCTACCCGAGAACTGTTACTGATAAACAGCTTTTTATAACTACCAGAATCGATATTTTAAGAACGCAAGTGGTAAACAGGGTAGATCCATAACCTATGAAAATATTTGTAACAGGTTAAAAATTTGACGTATTTAACAAACTGAGCAGAGTCCTACTTTGAACACATTTCCATTTTAGCGCGCGCGCTTCGCTTTGCATCACTACCTTTTTTTGAGATTAGATTCTTCATGAATCCGGTAGATGGATCTGGTAGATATTGAACAATTTTCGAACACGGTAACTTTTTACCACTCGTGTTTTCAAACACAGTCGCTAGATGCGGTATCTACCGGTAGAATTTTCGTAAATCCGTATGTATTTTCTATAAAATCCATACAGAAAGTTCCTTGAAAAAGATTTTGAGTTTCTTGTATATACATTACCTTCGACAGTTGTATGTATTTCGAGCAAAAAGATCCTATATTTCGACTAAAATTATAACACAAAAATACTACGAATATGTCAATTGCACTTGACACTGACATCTTTCAATCAGAATTTTCTTAATATAGTTGTTTCTACCATAGCTGGCTAATTTATGAAATTTAACTTCTTTATAATTTTATAACTCTATATCCATTTAATATGAAGTATGAAATGCAGTCAAATCGTATAGAGAATACAATGTTCTTTAATATTTATAATAACATTAAATGTGAAAAAATGACGTTTAACATCGTTTTTTTTAAGAAAAACTGTTAAAATCTTGAAATGAGGGTACTTCCGGTTGACCAATTATAACCAAAATCTAATCAGCTCTTAATATGGGTGCAACGAAGAGGAATACGAAAGAATTATAATTTTTGGAATTGTAGTATTAGAGTTATCGTAGACGAAAATTTGGTTACACACACACATCCACACACACACACACACACACACACACACACACACACACACACACACACACACACACACACACACACACGCACACACACATACAGACATCGTAAAAATAGTAAAATCGTATTCTAGGGACCTTAAAACGTGCTTATTCATTAAAAACTCACCACCGAATTTTTTGACCAAAGACAATACCTTCCTTACCTAAAGGTGACGGAAGGTAAAAAGTGAGTCAAAATTACTTAAAGATTATTTGGTCGCATCAGCAATTGGATCTAGTTCATAGGATACTGATTTACATACTCATGCTGATAATTCTTGATGATGATTCTTTCCGAATTAATATTTACTTTACTACCATATAATTGGTGCAATAACTACACACCTAAAACTCCGATTTTCCCTAGAAACCCAAGAACTAGCATTGGCTGGAAATATAGATCATTATACCACTTTTGCAATAAATAAAGATATTTTAAAAGCTGAAATTACTATTCTAAAGAACGTGATGTGCAGTCAAAAATCAAATAATATTAAAAGTGTACTTAATCAAGGTACATTTGGTAATTATTATAAACTTTATAAAATTACATTCATTCTGCCTATATACACTGAAACTTGTGAAAGATTATTCTCTGTTATGTGGTGAATTAAAAACTGGCTGAGCACTACTATGACAAAAAAGAGCTTTATTAATTTAGTAATAGATAGATAAGTATTGAATACTGAAAATGAACTTTCAAAAAATAATAATAATAATAAATAATACCTAAGATATTTTGCAAGAATTTATTCTTCTGAATGGAAACAGAAAATTACGAGTAGCTTCACGTCGTGTTGCAAACTCCCGTTTCACAAAATAAAATGTCACTTTTTAACACATATCATAACTATTTTATTACTTTAAATAATATTTTATGTTTTTGTTTATAAATTAATCAAATAAATACTTTTTTTATTTTCTAAACCATTTTTTTTTTCAGTTTAAGGTAAGGGACTTTAGCACCCCCTAATTTTAAAGTCTAACTTCGCCTATGGGCCTTACACTTACCTGTGTCGCACACAAAGGAATTTGCTAGCTGTAAATTTGTGGAAGCTATAAGTCCGCATGAATTTGTTTATTAATATCTTGTGTACTACTCTAAATTTTAACACGGAGCTTTCAGCAATAATCATGTTTCAATGCCTTACCGGATAATAAAAATAACAGCAGTCCATTAGACATAGATTCTCTTCACTCCTAGAAATAATGTACTCTTTCATTGTGAGTACAGTAATTACTAAAGTAAAGCTACAGCTATAGATATTTTAATAGATATGAAATATTAAAGAGAAACACAAGCATTAGTAAAACGTTCTACACCCTACATTCGAACACTTTATTTTACCCTATTCTAACCATTTTTACCTCCCGTCATACCCTAGGTAAGGGAGGTAATGTAATCGTACCAAAAATTCGATGGTGAATATTCAGTAAATAAGCACGAATTAGGGTCCCCACAACATGTTTTTTATATTTTGCGTTCATAATGAAGTCATTACGATACACAATTTTTTGTTTTAGACAGTTGGTAGTAGATGACGTTTCTTTAACCCATTTTTACGTAATTTATTTTTAGATAATTGACAATTCATTTTAATAATATGTCGAAATTATTATTTTTTTTTTATTTAGGGAAGATTATTTACATGAAAATGTACAAATGCTTTTGCTCTTCCTCTCGTTACCTCGCCCCTCCTTGTCTTCCTCTATTCACAGGTGATTAAAATCCTGGTTTAATACACAACTTTATAATTTTGTTATCCAAAATTATATTTCTTTATTTTAAAAATTGAACTATTACGAATTAATAAATAATAAATGTTATTTCCGTTGATTCGTTTATTAATTACTGTGACTGCAAGTGTAACCGATAACCGACAATTTTTGAGCTGTTTGTATCCCACTTGATTGCGACAGCAGCCATTTGTTCTCCATGGGCGGGTAATGAAATATGCAGTAAATCTTTAAATAATTTTAACTCAAAATCTAAAAAGTTATTAAGAAATATTGTTGCTCTCGTCGAGTTACATTACTGGTTAAATTTAATGCACCTATTTCATGTACACCCTATATGTATATATATATATATATATATATATATATATATATATATATATGTGTGTGTGTGTGTGTGTGTGTGTGTGTGTGTGTGTGTGTGTGTGTGTGTGCGACGATTTTTTCGTCCACGATAACTCTTACAACAAATTTCCGAAAATTTCTATTTTCCGTATTTAATCTTTCTACATTCATATCAAGAGTTGATTAGATTTTGGGTAAAATTGGACAACCGGAAGTGATACTTTACTTGAAGCCCATAACAGTTTTTAATGAAAAACTATATTAAAGTATAAAACAGATTTTCGTGAAAAATGTATTGATATATTCATAAACTTTTTAAATTTAGTATTTAAGACTTTTATATGAAAGGGAATAACATATTAGATTTTGGATAAAATTGATAAACCGGAAGTGATACTTTACTTGAAGCTCTGAACAGATTTTCGTGAAAAATATATTATGATATATTTCAAAACTTGTCAAATTTGGTATTTAAGACTTTTAGATTAATGAGAACGACATACTAGATTTTTCCAAAATTGATAAACCGGAAATGATATTTTACTTGATGCACTGAATAGATTTTCGTGAAAAATATTTTGATATATACCAAATTTTTCAAATTTGGTATTTAAAACTCTTATGTTAATAAGAAGGACATATTACATTTTCTCATTTTCTCTAAAATTGATAAACCGGAAGTGATACTTTACTTGAAGCTCTGAACAGAATTTCATGAAAAATATATTGATATATTCAAATTTGATATTTAAGACTTTTATATGAAGGGGAGCAACATATTAGATTTTGGCTAAAATTGATCAACCGGAAGTGATGCTTTATTTAAAGTTCTGAATATATTTTCGTATAAAATATATTGATACAATCCAAAACTTTTCAAATTTGATATTTAAGATTTTTATATTAATGAGAACGACGTATTATATGTTTTTCTAAAATTGATAAACCGGAAGTAATACTTTACGGAAAGCTATAAACAGATTTTCTTGATAAAATATATTAAAACATGATCCAAAACTTATCAAATTTGGTATTTAAAAGTCGATTTTGACTATGCTTATATGATAAACCGGAAATGGTACTTATTTGGAGCTCTAAACAGATTTTCGAGGAAAAACATAATAGAATATAATCCAATATTTCATTTTACAGACTTTTCTATTTATTGGAACGAGAAATTAGATTTTGTTTACAGACGATCAATCGGAAGCTCATTGCTATTTTAAACATGGAATTGACGGGAGGTTATGTGCTGGCCACATCATATTTTTTTATACATAGAATAGCTGTTGTCGTTTAATGATTCTTTGCAAAGCGATCTAATTTCCGATCAATTTATTTTTTCTTGGTGGTTGTTTTACGTGTAAGACAAGATTACAAGTTCCCTTCTCGTTCTCGTTCATTTTCTTACATTAGGGCGGTAGTGTACGTCTTGTTCGACAGGAACTCCTACCTTGCTGTCTGATAGCGTTGCGGTGAAATAATTCCCGTGTTTTTCAATTTGTAGTTTGATCCCCGTGTAGGCTCTTCATCCCGTCTTCTCCTCGAGACTTTATCGATCTGAAGGAATTTACATCTCGAAGTAATCCTCGGCCAGGAGTTCTTTGTAGCTACTGCTCTTTTGTTGCCTTGCGTTGCGGTAGGCGCGATACACGAGCAAGACCATCGGCAATCCAATTAGGAAGTGTCAGAAGGCAGAAGCATATAACCGTTTGTTCTCAAGGCCAAGACTAATGCACGACGAAGGACCCTAGAACTATTTGCTCTTTACTTTGGAGGTGCTTTCAGCAGACCCTCAGTACCTTTGCTAATTTATTTTATGTGGTCACTTGAAAAGGAAATGTTTTTATTGGTAGGGCTACAAAGGGTCGGAGTATCAATTGCATTATTTACTTAAATTCTATTCGATAATTTCATTTAGACTAATTCATTCATTCTTGTGAGAATTAAAACTATTATAATTACCCCTTAACCTTAAAATTGATTTTAACAAAAACTAAATATGTATTTCGAGAACTAAGTTTTCATCATCAGTAGTAAGCAAGTATTATGAGAACTTAGTTCTCGAAATACGTATTTAGTTTTTGTTAAAATTAATTTTAAGGTTAAGGGGTAATTATATAATAGTTTTAGTTAAATTTAACCTTAGACTCCATCTATTTTTAATTCTTGTGAGAATTATAATTTTCTAAACTAGCTTTATTTTTTTCACAAGGGAAGAGGTAGTATACATCAAGAATTGTATGATTTTTTCCTTGGAATGATATTGTGAATCACTAATTGTGATGCGAAGCAAAGTCGAGAACTACAATACAACTGGAGAAAAAACAAACTTCGTTCACATCGTGTATAGGCGGTGTGCACAAAAGTAGTCAGTGCCGACAGCGGCCAAAAATGACAAAAGTGTTTACTCATTGAAACATAACAAGGTTATGTTTTAGGTCAGAATAATTTTAAAATATCTATTTTATAAAATGTTTGCAATGAATGCGAATGATAGGATGTCAAATATTATGTGATGCAGTAGAAGATGTAATAATTCTGACAAAATGACCGATTGAAGTATGAAATTTTATAAATTTCGTAGAATATTATATGAGGAATATATGCGTAACAAAATAACTTTTCAACAGATATCTTCTACTTACATAAAGAATTCTTTTAGGTTTACATATTTTCTCCTTGTAAAAGATACTTATCGTATGAATAAAATTCAAACAATGGTCGTATGATTAAAACAATGAATTATATAAAAATGTGTTTCTTAAGTTAAAATTTGAACAAAATATAATAAAAGAAGCAGATAATTAACTTGTATAATACTTGCAGTTGTATCATATAGAAAATCTATTTTTGACATAATTAGTCTATTTATTATACATTTTGTACATGTAATGTTAATGTTAAAAGTAAAAATTCACCTGGTTCGTATTTTTTGTGTATTCTCCTTTTCGAGCTTGTGCAACTGATTCCACTTACAGCCTGGTATATTTTCAATTAAGAATATTCGTCAATTATTGCAAATATAAAAGAACGATGCTAACATCATCCGCTGATATCGTGATATGCAGAAACTTTCTTCTTTCCAATTATCCAAGTTTTCCAATTCTTTAATTACAATTTCCATGTATTTTGCATTTTATAATATTTAACTAATATTATAAATTATAATATAAAACTAAGTATGATAAAATGGTTTACAGAAATCACATATATTATGAGAAAAATTATATTTTCTGTCACAGTACCTTCGCTGGTATTTTGACTTTTTTGATTCACATAGGAACATTTTAAATAATTTCTTTATTCATTTCAATATACTATGACGTATAATATTCATATACAACAGCAAAAACTCAAAATAAAATTGTAAATTGTATCACTTTCTCGAAATGTCAAAATTTATTAGGTACCCAAAGACGCCAAAGTAGCCGTTAGAGGCGCTGACGGTCAAAATGTGCACATCGCCCATATGCAGCTACAGATACAGATATTTAAAAAATCTGATGCGGCCAGCACATTACCTTCCGTCAGTTCTACGTATTTTGTACAATTTTCACACAGAAAGTTTCTTGCAAAAGATTCCATATTTCTAGTACATTACCGTAAATCAGATCTACGTATTTTGTACAAATTCCATACAGAAAGTTTGTATATTTCCAGTAAAATTATAACACAAACATATTATGACAATTGCACTTGACACTGACATCTGTCAATCAGAATTTTCTTAATATAGTAGATAGCGCAAATTTTTAAAATTATTATTCGATTTTGAGTTCTGGTCCCAAACTTTTAATTTTTATTTGGACGCCACAATGGAAAGTTACGCAAATGTAAACAGATTTTTTTAGCTTTCTAATGATGTGTAACTTATCTATGTTAATTTGTTTCTAGCGTTAAAAATGTAACCAACATTAGATGTATTGGTTAAAAAACAATTTTTCGCGATTACAATTCTTCCTTTACTTCGTACAAGGAAGTAAAAAAAACAAATATCATATTTTAAAGGACGACTGGGATAACAAGCCTTATGAAACATGTTTTATATACTATTTTTTTATTGAGGTAATTTTATAATTCTATTAGATTTTTTATCTACAACAGTGCGCTAATTACGTAATTTGTACAATAATTTGATTGTCATTATAAGTTTCATATTGGCACTGAATGTCATTATGAGTTATTTATTTATTATTATAACAATAAAATGTTCCCGTTTTAAAGAATATGGCACAACTAAATTGTTTTTTTTTTTGCTTCAAACAAACCATAACAATGAATAAAATGAACATTTAAATGTTTCTCATTATGTCAAAAATTAAATGAAAAATGTATTTTAAGATCAATTTAAACTGTTGTATATAAAATATTGAAGGATACACGTTTGATATAGCCCAGTGGCGTAACTAACCGGCCCGTAGGGCCCGCATTGCGGTCGGGCCCCCGTCTCTAGAGAGGCCCCAATTTACAGGATGTATAATTTTGTTACTACTGCGAAATTTTGAATTTAATCTTTTTACTTCCTTGTACGAAGTAAAGGACATATTGTAATCGCGAAAAAATTCGGTTTTGAGATTTTAACGGAAATATCCATTTTGACCATCCCTGAATCCATTTTGACTAATTTCGTCGTGACGTCTGTACATACGTACGTACGTGCGTATGTATCTCGCATAACTCAAAAACGGTACGCCGTAGAAAGTTGAAATTTTGTATTTAGGACTGCTATAACATCTAGTTGTGCACCTCCCTTTTTGGTCATTACATAATTTCTAGAAATGGTACTTTATTTGAAGCCTATAATAGATTTTAATGAAAAACTATATTAAAATATAATCTAACACTTTTCAAATTTGGTATATAAGACTTTTATGTCAATTGGAATAACATAGTGGATTTTGGTTAAAACAGGCTAACCGGAAGTGACATATTACCTGAAGTTGTTAACAGTTTTTCTTCAATAAAATTGTTTCATTTTGATTTTAGAAATAAATGCTTCAAATAAAATTTTTAGAGAATTAAATTCTGTGTCTAGCACATCAAGTATTATTAAATTAGCCCTTTGTACAAGCGAGATATGTATATTTAAAACTTATATAATTTTTGGTTTTTGTATTGAAGCTTGCTATGGATTAGGATAAAATATAACAAAAAAAAAAATAGATGCTAATGTCAAATTACGTCAAATACGTGCAATTTTATACTTGGGTCTATACTTCATATTGGTCTTGTGTACAAGGAAGTCGTGTGGTGTCCACATCAGATTTTTTTAGTAGCAACATACAAATTTATTTAGTCCATTATTTTTTAAATGTCAATTTCCAAAAATAATATTAATTAAGTGGCTCCTTATCCGCTTTGCAAAATCAAGCTCTTTATTTTCTATCACATTTCGGCCGGTATAATTTCGATATCTTAGCAAAGATTTTCATGCAACTGATCCACAGTTTTCCTTTAAAATAACCCCATAAAAATAAGTCTGGGGCTGTCAAATCAGGATACCTGGCGGCCAATGCGTATTACCAAAACGTGAATGATTGTCGCAAAATTGCTACTATTTATACTATATGATACTAATCCATCTTGCTAATACCATATTTTGTCCAAGTTCTTTTATTTGGGATACCAAAAATGTATGAATCAATTCCCTGCAACTGTCACCAGTCGACTGTGCCACCAATTTCATTAAAAAAAAAAATACGGGCCAATCACATTTTCATAGTAAATGCCACATTTTACAATGACTTTGGTGGGATATAAAGGTGCCTAATCTTGGATTTTCAGGCCTCCCATATTGGTAATTTTGCTTCTTAACATGTCAACTCAGATGAAAGTGAGCCTAGTCACAATTTCCACAAGTTCTTGTGGTATGTAGTTCCTCATTATAAACGCTACAATTAAAACGGGCCCCAAAAACTTTTTGCGGGCGGTTCCCCGAAGTCTTAGTTACGCCACTGATATAGCCTCATAATGAAACTTGCGTGATTAAAATAGTCGGCTTATCGCCTCGTTTCACTCGCGTTTAATTATGAATGCCATATCAAACTCGTATCCTTAATATCTATGAAAATTGCTAATTGTTGGAAGTGCTTCCCGCTAAAAAAATTAACTTCACAGATAAAAATTCCTTTCTGACTGATAACAATTTGAGGTTATGTCATCCTCTGTTAGTTTTGTAAACAGTCATACCACCTTTATAAAACGTAACGCACCAAAATCTGCGTTTATAGATCTTCTTAATGACGTGTTTTCAGTGCGTTTATAGACTCATAAAGACACTTAAATAGAAAAATAAATTTTATGAAGCTGTTACCTGTTTTATTTACTCGTTAAGATATTAATAATCACTATCCATAACTTCTTAATTTTTCTCCTCCAATTTATGTATCTTTTAAATACATTCTTCGCTGTTTCAAAATAACAGGGTCAGTAAAACATATTGGCCCGTATTCTGAGCGCACTTTTATAATAAAAGCGCTTTTATGGAGCGCGCTTTTACATTATATTCTTATGAGGAGTTTGCTCCATAAAAGCGCTTTTATTATAAAAGTGCGCTCGGAATACGGGCCAATGTATTTGATATAAAACAAATATAATTTGTCGAAAACGAAGTTAATTTCCACATAACATCAATTTTTGTTTGTACAATAATAAATGATTTGTCGCCAAAATAAAATTTTCTGTGACATGAAGGAGTTAAGTAATCAGAGCGATGTAATTTGGTGGCTTTTAAAATATGGCCCTCTGGTGCAGTAACATGTTACACTCTGGAAAGTCTTCATGCGTAAAACCAGCTCCTGAAAATCCCCGGGTTCATCAAGGAACTTATATTTACACCAGCACAAATCACCACGCGCCGTTGCAGGCTAATTAATCACGATATGGCCTAATTACCCACAGCACACGTGGAGGACTCCTACATAGTAAAAGACGACACTAAAAGGAGAAATGTAAAATGCAACATTAACTAGCAACTAAATGGAAAATAAACATATCGTTTATTCCTTTTTAAAAAATTAAATTTAAACAGAGCTAGCTCACTTATTGTCAAAAATATGTATCAATTTCTAAAGGCGGAACAAAACACACAATAATTCTTAAAAATCGCGAAATCGAAAACCAAAAAATTATTACTCTTACACAATTTTTTGAGGTGCAACTAATATGTTTAATTTGATTACATTCTATAGCAGGGAAAAATAATTTATATGAGTACATTGTGAACAATTACATTTATAGCAGAAAATGTAATAAATGAAAAAATGAATGTATGAATGTATTAGATAAACGATTTTTTCATTTATAGTTAAAATACCGTTTCCCAAGATCCCAATCAAAAATCATTGTATGATTATTCTTCAAATATGATTGTAGTCTCAAAAAATATCTTAGCGTTAAGAATTGAGTTCCTAAAAACAAGATAAAAAATATTATAAATAAGCATTTTTCCGGAATGATATACAAAATCTGAAACTTTGATGAATCAATTTATTTTGCATTTATATAAGCTCATTATTTGGTAAGAATTTTAATATTAATAAATTTCTATCATAACGTAATTAGAAAATAATATCTCAATATATTTAATGTACAGAAATGTATAGAAAATTTTTACACAGGTAACATAGACAACGTTTATCTCGACAAATCAAGCGGCTTCAATTATATTATGATTTGAAAAATCCTATTGGTTTATCTCAGAGGATTGAGTTATTTTCAATCTTCTTTAAATTCGTATCAACCAAAAAAAGATAGTTAAATACTAGATTATTCAGACAGACAGGGAGAGAAATATAATCTACTTTCATGGTGGATATATAACCTCAAAATCTGAAAATTGTTATGTAGTTATTTGTCTTCTCTTTCAAAAACATTAAAAAAATAATTTTTTCTTCATCGCTCTAAATATTTTGCTTTTGGTCAACTTTACTACGTTATATGTCGCAACTTTTATAAAATGATGTAAAATGCAAGTAACCAACAAATGATACGAATTTTAGTAACACTCCAACATATTGCAGATGTGAGCATGCTTAGTTACATTATTTGGAGCTTCACTGTTTATTTCGATAAAAGTCAAGCCGCTTTATAAGTCCAAGCCTGTTATTTTACAGGTCTGACTTGAAATTTTCAAGCGGCTTGAAATATTAATCTCGATCGTTTATTTCGAAGATTGAAAAGTGATTTACTAAATTCAAGCGGCTTCAAAAGCCGAGATAAACGTAGTTATAGATTGTTACGAAGCAAAACTAGGTAATATAAATATTATTATATAATTTAGATATTAGATGTACATGTACTTATATATTTTATTACTAATTATGTAATTAAATATATATATATATATATATATATATATATATATATATATATATATATATATACTCGTAAATACATACGTACCTATATCATCACTGCTTCTTACTTCTTATCCAATGCTGAGTGCTAATCTGCTTCTATTCACATATTTCGGTAATGGCGATAATATATCTATAGGTATTCACTATGCGTTACCTCACGAGTTCTCAAAACTATTGTGGAGAGAGCAAAACAGGAGTAATTAGTAAAAAGTGAAAATAGAAAATAATTTTCTAACTTAAGTCTGACGTTCGTCGAAATCGAACCCGGACCGTCCGAATCACAACCCGTTACCCACCGTGCACAGTACTCAATCTCATTGATTAATTTCTTCTACCTTTTGGATGTCTGTTGACAAATTGTTGAAATTATTACAATGTATATTTTAAATATTCGTCTTCGTTCGGTGATAAAGTGTATAAATTCATATTTATTTACAAAAAGAGTAAAGTAGATTTAGTTCTTATAGAAATAAAACTAATTCTTGTTGGGCTTGCGACGCAGAACGCATTCGAAATGAAATTTCCATCTCGCAGAGTCAAGAGTCGGGTCTTGTACGTCTGTCTGCGTCTCGCGACATAAACTTGCTTCAAGCTCCTGCCCTCTGCCTCTTCCACAAGCCTCGCAGGCGCATTTACGAACTGGAATAATTTACGTTTATGTCTGCGAATGTAACGTAACACTTAGAAATGAACGCCTGGTAATGACTGACCGTACATCAAGAGTTTTACGGGCCGAATATCGTGGAAATCACGCGCCAGCTTTAATTATCCACGGAAAGATTAGGAAGAAAGACCACCCTGCGCATTGAACCCTATTCCATATAAGGAAGCCAATTACTATACGTGATTTATTTACCTAAGTGTTTTATGGTGTTTTTAAAAACTCACAAAGGACATTTCAATGTTTTTAAATGAATCCCAACTCAATATAGGTATGAGTTAATATTAATTTACCTTTTTCCTAATATAGACCCGACTATATTTAGTAAACACTTATTGATATTTCATGTATTATTCACATATGTTAAAACATAACTTTCAACAAATCTTGTTTGCAATCAGCACATGCAAACGAAAGAATATTAAACACCATCGTCAGCAAGAAATCGTTCATTTTAACTGCCGTATTTGGTCACAAACATTAACAAAAATCTGATTTGGCCAACATATTGTCGTTGTTACGAGTAAAGAACAACATCTGGTTGCTAACACAATCTTTAAGTACTAGTAGATACAATTTGCAAACAGCAAACTTGACTTGACACTCTGACCAAGCTCACTACCCCGTATCCGCCAGACATACCCAGCCACAGGTTTTTTGGACGCATACACTAGCAGCCAGCTCTGCTCAGGGCACGACGCGGACTAGAGAGGAACACACTAGTAAACAAATACAAACATAAAAAAATCTGATGTGACCAGCACATTACCTTCCGTCAGTTCTATGTATTATATACAAATTCCATACAGACCTCGATACAGGCAGTCTCTTGCGAAAGGTTCTATATTTCCAGTACATTACCTTCCCTCAATTCTATATATTTTGTACAAATTCCATACAAAAAGTTTCTTAGAATTGATTCTATATTTGCAATAAAATTAACACAAACAATGTCAATCGCACTTGCCACTGACATCTGTTTATCAATTTTTTTAAAATTATATAAGCTGTTTCCAATGTTATTGACTAGCTGGCTGCTTTATGCAATTTAATTTCTTTATAATTTTTTAACTCAATATCCATTAAATATGAAGTAAAAAATGGAATCAAATCATATAGAGAATAAAATATTCTTTAATATTTATACTAAGATTAAATGTAAAAAAATTATAGTTAACAGCGGTTTTTCAAGAAAAACTGTTAAAATCTTCAAATGAGGATACTTCCGGTCGACCATTTATAACCATAATCTAATTAAGCCTTCATATGAATGTAACGAAAAGGAATACGATAGAATTATAATTTTTAAAATTGTAGTGTTGGAGTTATCGTCGGAGAAAAAATCGTCATACACACACACACACACGCACACACACACACACACACACACACACACGTACATACACACATACACACGGACATACAGATATCATCGCAAAAATAGTAAAATCGTAATCTAGGGACTCTAAAACGTGCCTATTTATTAAAAACTCACCATCGAATTTTTCGACCAAAAACAATACCTTCCTTACCTAAAAGTATGACAGAAGGTAAAAATTGTTTAACGTCCAGTAGACTCCCCAACTTTTAAATGTAAATCTCTGTTCGGTGACTTTTTTAACGTGGAATTCTACCACGTGCACGTATTTGAATTATGTGAAGATGTTGTTTGTCATTACTCTTCCCATAGCATTCACATTATTGTTCTTAAAATGGAAGCGAATTTAAAATATATCAAGTTGAATTCCATATCTCGGATGACCTTCTTAGTTTTAAAGTTTTCCTTAACATTTACGTGAAGCATAGTTTTCAATTTTATTGTTGTTCTTATTCCTTCTTGCGTTTTTGTCTACTCCTCCGGCTTTGGATTACTGCTGATTTCTTTCCGTATTATTGATGCTGTTACTATTAGACTCAAAATCTCAGTCAAACAGCATTTATTCTTTTACACAGCCGACGTTTCGGTATACACGTCATCAGGGTACGAAAGATGTTATAGGTTCATATACATAAATTTATGTACATGAATCTGTAATGTCTTTCGTAAACTCTATTGAGCATATAAGTGTATATTGAAATATTGTTCTTGTAAGAAAAAAATGCTGTGAGATTTTTTGTAATTGTTAACACTTAAACTCAATACCATATTTACAATACTGCAATTATCATTATTATTTTCTTGCAATATTACAAAGATAAAATTAATAAATTTGATCCTATTCATATCAACATTGAATAACAATTTATCAATTTGCTATAATGAGGTGTTGCACGATTTCATTTCTTTGATTTAATCGAAAGAATAATAAAAAATATTTTTGTGCTAGTGTGCCCAAATAGAAGTAATAATAGTAAAAAATAGTTTTAATAGTGAAGAAAGAAATGGTTGTGCCCGGTAAACACAAAACCATTTATAAAATCAAATTTTGATTCTGAGAAGATCATTTTGATATAAGCATAATTATTTTTTTCTATTCTGGTTCTTTAATATGTACTTTATGAAACCCATTTGGATGTCATAAAGTACTTTCTTATGACATACAAATGAGTTTCATAAAGTACATATTAAACAACCGATATTGAAATTCCTGGACATGAAATAACGTACATTTTTTGAAAAAATTACCAAAATAGAAAAAATAGTATAAAATACACGTTTCATAAGACATTTCAGCGCACTTGTCCCCTTAGAAAACTCGCGGCAAGCCGCTCTAAGAATGACGCTTGCGCTAAATTCATGTCTTATGAAACTTGTATTTTATTAATGTACTATTAATTAATTAAACAAGATATCTTAAATATTTATAAAATTTTTCTTTCCAGTTCTGTCATTGGCTAATATCTTCGGGACGTCACAAGCATAGTAATTTGGCGCCAATTCAAAAAGTATGCATTCAAATTGCTACTGCGCAGATATTTGAACAGAAAATCATATTTAATAATACTGTAGATGCAGAACATACTTATTCCAATTTTAGAAGAAAAAAGATATTTTTTGCAATACCTCATTGTACAGAGTGATCAAAACCGTCTGATAGTCACGTGACCTGAGTAGTTCTCAATATTTTATTCCGCGGAAATAAGTATTAACAGTTGCTTGCAATTCATAGGCGTGTATTCTGTCAATCTGTCAAATATGCGTTTCATAATTACATTATCAACAACAATCTTTTTCAAGACTCTTATTAGTGTATTTCGTTATTTGCTTGGTAAGTGAGTAACAGAAAATAATTTTAATAGCTTAATTAATGAGTTCTTTTAGGTTAATTTTCATTTTATTATAACTCCGGTGGCTCAATTGTTAGAGAAACGCCTTATATTCGAATCCCACTAAGGCATGGATGTGTGTGAATGTGAACCCACTCTGTAATTGGGATTTAATCCTGTTGAGGGGTTTAAAAAAATGGTAGTTACTTGGATTAGATCAGACTATTTTAAGAAATAAACTGTCAAAATTACAGTAAAATTTGCTAATCCGAAAATAAGGATTAACTTAATCTTTCTTGTGACTCGGGCTGTAAATGACGGGAGGTATTGTGTTGGCCACACTAGATTTTTTATATCATAAATTACTAAAAATTGATATTTATAGATATTTATCGAATAAAAACTACTTAGAATTCTAATATAGTGCAATTTTCAGTTGACTTGACCTAAAAATCTAATGGGTTCTTTTCATTTCTACCGAATATAAATGCCAATTTTATTTTTTATTGATAGAATTTATGTTACAGAATCACACAAACATCATAAAAATGTTAAAATCTGATTCTATGAACCTTAAATGTGCTTTATTCACTGAAATATCGATATTCGAGTTTTAGTAAGATTTGCATACCTCTCTTAGCTGCAATGGCGAGAGGTAAAAAAATTAGAAACAAGAAAATCTATGACTTTAAATTTATTTCAATATACGAGTAGCAAGAATTTGCTGGTATAAAAGTTAATACAACGAACGGATGAAACTGCAATGTTAGCGACAGCTTTGACCTATGTTAATAACAAATTCCTCAGTAAGTAATTCCAGAGTAAAAAAAACTACTCATCAGAAATGTCACGCAAACTTGAAGTCTGATTCGTAATTACAGCAGGATATTTAGTTCGAAATTAATTATGACACTCCTATTTTCCATAATGAATTTTTTGTCTTATCGCGAAATAATGAATTTATTAAGTAAATATTACGTTAGCTTATCTCCTTGTTAATAAATATTTTGAGTTTTTCCAACGTCAATTTTCCCGCAAATTAAATAACAAGCGGAGCTCTAATTTGCCTTTTAATTAAAAAGAAATTAATCTACATTTTCAAGAAGGCTATACAAAAATGTTCCTTTATAAAGGAAACACTTTCTTTATTATTCTTACCGCAACGAGTATTTTATGTTTTTTCATCTATACGTTTCTAAAATATTACGTGCAATAAATGTATAAAAAATAAATAGAAGAATAAAACTCCACCTTTTATTCAGATTGAATGTGACCGCTTTTCAGGAAATCTTAGTTAAAAATAAAAATATGTCAATTTTTTAAAAAGCATACGTTTACTTCAAAGTCTTCTGCTTCATATTAGAAGTTTAATTACTGCAGTTTTGGTCAATGAAGAAAATTCTATAATATCTATTTGGATTATGAAACAAAATTATTTCTTTATTATTTGCATTTTTGTAGATATCCTTCAATAAATGCATTTGAAATTCTCAAATTTATGTCGTCACTTGTTTTTGGTATTTTTATATCGTTTTCATACGTAGGTACTCCCATAATAAGATAACTGGATATAAAATTACTCGTATACAGCTTTCATCATGCAAAAATACTATCAATTTTTTTCATCAATTCGTGTAAGTTCAATTTTTATAAAGACAATACATCCTCAATCTTTTATAAAGACAGAAAGTTGCAAATTGATCATAGTGGGAAATTATTTCTAATAATTGATTTGACGAAGGACGTTCTATTAAAACACTGGATACCTGACATACGTTTAACAAGTGAGGCAAGTGGTGGGGGTACGGCGTCATTTGCAGAAAAGGCAAAACGTCAAACGTTCGTTGGTCTATTATTGCATTATGTGGTAGTTTTCTTGAATAAAGTGGTATTTATGTTGTGTTCTTAGTGAATAAATACTTTAAGTGAGATATTTCCATAATAAAAGGCAATATGCCGTCTTCTTGTAGTGCTTTTGGGTGCACAAATAGACATAGCAAGGATAACCCTCGACAATTTTTCAAGGAAGTATTATTGTTCATATACATATTTATTCATACTATTGTTTTAAATATTTTACAGATTTCCTTTAAATAATAGTGGAATATTACGATTGTGGATAGATGCCATAAAAAGAAAAGATTTCACACTTACAAAAGCATCAAAAATTTACAATGATCATTTTCTTGAAACTGATTAGGTATTTGAAAAGACCTGGAACATATATAAGAAGATTAAAACCAGACTCAGCATCTTCTGTATTGCCAAATTTTTTATCACATAGGTATGCAAAAGGCATCTATTTAATAAGCAAATATTATTTTTAAATTCATAGTCTTATCTTATTGTGAATTTGCTATATATGTAATAAATTTACATTATATTATTAAAATAATTATAATTTTTAAAATTCATCCCATTTATAATTTGTTTCTATACGCAATTTTAAATTTGGCGCGTATTTTGCCTTTTCTGCAAATTGCTGCCTTCCAGTTGCTTGCCTCATAGGTCACTATGTGCACAACATACAAGTTGGCAATCCAGTGTATATATTAATATTCTTGGGTTTGACTTACTACTATAAACTGTAATTAATTGTTTTTTTGTCAATCGACTGAATGAATCCAGATGTAAATTTACTTTAGGTGATTCTCATAAAACAACAGGTTATTTGTTGCAAGAGGATTACTCGTATATAAGTAGGAAACAAAACCGTATAAGTAGTTTATTTTTTAAACTCAAAGGATCGGCATAAAACGATGAAACGCATATATACTTTAAAACTGCAAAGAAACTCTAGCACGCTTATCACAAATTTACGAAAAATGTTGTCTTCTTTGTGACAATAGTAAACATGTTTCATTTTTAAATATGTTAAATATCAAATTTATAAATTTGTCAGCTTAAATAAAATCAGATTACGAATTTTGATAGTTAATAAGTACAGGAAAAGGAACTATTCGAATTGAATTATCTATTATTTAATTCAATATTTATAGTTTTTGTTTTGAAAATTAATAACGTTATTTTTAAATAAGCATTCTGACAGCCTGAATACTGTATAGCCGGCTAATTAGATAAAATGAAATTCAAAATTTTGCTAATTCAACTATGAATCTGCCCCTCTATTAATACAGTCATTGGTAAATAGTATAATTCTTAATACAATTCTTTACTCAATGGTAAAGTCTTTTGCCTGTTATAGGTACATATCTTGCAACTTAGTAGTACAGCCTAGGCCTGATTCTGATATGTGCTGTATACGCCATAATAGTCGTGTTCTTTTTACCACTTTTTACATGAGATCTCAGTTCCTCTCAGCTCACCTTAGTTGCCTTACTCATTTTGACCGTTCTTTTTATCGTAACGGAGGTGAGATAAAGTGATGTCAAGGGCTGTCACCTACAATTAGTTTGATTATTGTAAAGATTATTTGTTTATTCTTTTAATAGACATTATTATTTTAAGAATAAATATGCAGACAATTCCGTGGAAAATAATATAGCAAAGAGACGTAAACTTGTGGAAATTATAGTACCGTTCAATTTAAACAATATTTTAGAATGGTCGCACTACATGTTATTATGTAATCGACAGAATAACAGAAGCCCAAACAATGCCAGAAGACATCCAGCGACATCAGTCGTTCAAGTTACAAACAAAATTTTTCTTTTGTCGTTCTTTTTATTTCATAAAAATCTCACTTGATTCCAGCATAGTTCATATCAAACTCATCTCAATGGGGTCTCGTGGCCGCGTGCCTGAGTGTTAGGTCGCGAATCTGGGGAACCGGGTTCGATCAAGACCGACGACAAATATTTCCAATTTTAAATGGCATTGACCCCTGTGTTGCACTATCCACGCCAGCAATGAGTGCCCGTGAGGTGACGCCTGATAAGCGCCCGCACGGTGCAAATATTTCATCATTACCGATATCTGTGTACAAAGCAGATTGGCACACCTAGCAATGGGTAATAAGCCATGATGATATATTTATTTATTTATTTATTTTAAACTTATCTCATTTTGAGATAAGATGAGATGCAGCAAATGATAAAAATAACGCGACTATTATCATATGCGAATAACATGAAACGTCGCATCCCATTAAATTACATTGCGAATAAATTACGATTGTTAAAATCTAATAAAAAAGTGGAATCGTGCGAATCCAATTAAAGAAGAGTTCTGGAACTTTCATATCACGTCAGAAATAGAGTTGAATCTCACTAATTCGAATTTCTTTAATTCGAAAACCTTTACAATTTGAAATAATATTTGTCCCCTTGAGAAAATCTTTAAAATTCCAAATAAAATAAAAGATTAAACACCGGTTTTATAAAAGACAATAAATTTATTTAAATTAATAAATTCGACCCAATTATATCATGTATAACATTACTGTCAAAAGTTCGACTTGAAGTTCGCCTGTAATTTGAAAGAATAATTTTTGTTTACTTTGGAAGTAAATTTATTATTTATAAAACCAGCTAAAAATCGAAGTTTTTACACTAGTCTTGGCAGCCTATTTTACATCTGCAATTCAAATATCTGAACTTCTATATTTTGAAGCTAAGTAAAAAAAAATGGCAAGTTGTCCATGGTTTCTTTTTACTAGCCAAGTTTCTTTGTCAATCCATTGTTACGACTGAAGTACAGTAAGTAAGAACTTCTGTAATTCGAAATTTATTTTTTGGACTTATATAATTAGAAAAACTAGATAAATTAAATCATTTATAATGCGAAAGAGTTTTCTCTTCCCTTCAAATTCGACTAAAGCGGATCGACTGTGTTTTTTATTCCAAAATGCATATAATATTAGGAGAATATACCGAAAATGGTCAGTAAGCGAATCACACTGCCTGGACGCATTGTACGTTAATTTAAAATGAACAAAGAGCGAACAAAGAGCGAAATTACATAGGTAATATTGGAGCGTTAGTTTAGAATAGCTCATGTTACAGTATATTATGTTACATGTTTGAAAAAAGTAACGATGAAATATCAGTCTTGGTAAATTTATATAAATGCACAACACGTTGTGGCTGTTTCTTATTTTCGCTTACTGGTACTTACCCTTTTCGGTTTTTGCTTCTAACATATATGTTCATAAACTAATCTATGCCTTTTGTACGATAATAAAATATAATAGTAAATACATAGGTCCGTATTTTTTAATTTTGTTTTATTTTATGAATAGACAAAAATAGCTTCCATTTTGGTGTAAAGCTGAACTTTATTTGAACAGAACAGACCTTTTCTAAAAAAAAAAACTAGTATCTACCTAATAAAACTGCATTGTTGTAAAAAGATTTCAATCTGTAAAAAATTCAAACTTTCGTTTTTTATTACCAACTTTTCCTTTTGTTGTATATATTTTTAAAAATATTAAAAGTCGCCGACTTTATTGGATGTATATCGGCACTTTTAATCCCTTCTTGGAGATACCGTAATAAAAATTATAAAAAGGTTCAACCCTTAAAATAATTTTGAAACTTTTATTTTTTAACACCTACCGCCCCTATTGTTATCTGAACATCTACCAACCTTTCCGATCTATCTTACAATACAAGATGAGAATCACTTTCTTACGAGAAACAATTTCTAAGGGATGAAATCTATTAGATGTATTATAACACCCCAAAATTTGATTTTGGGGTAAGGCTCTGTGCCTTAGGATAGGACAGTGACGTATTAAAAAATAAAAAACCATCGTTGGTCGTTTATGCTTCATCCATCACGCTTTGGCAGGGAGTCGGACCCGTGTAGGAGCCGTCAACGGCCATCAATCTCACCACCAGGCAGGGGTAGGACATTCCAGCGGTAGGCGAGAGGAAGCGAAGGAGCGATATTTTTAGAGCCCTCATTATTTCTGCAACCGAAACGATGTAAGGCCTGCCCCTTCGGAGAACTAACAATGACGCCTAATTATAAAGCGGAGAAATATTGGAGAGAAAATACATATTTATGTTTATATTTATGTTTACCTGCCGAAGTGCCGAAGTAATTTTTCAAATTTGTTTTTAGTTTTCTAATAGATGAGACACAAGATAACAGAAAACAAATATATATGTTAGACACTATGCAGCTTCTACCCATATTTTAAACTGTACGTTCTGTAGATGTACAGTAAAACCATAAATTTTTGAAATATATACAGCTCTAGAAGTGTATAGATTTACATACAAATTTTAGTAAAGGTAACTAAATTATAATGTTTAAAGTTTACACTGTTCCTAGCCTACATTTTTTACTCGCAAATATAGGTACATATTTGGTTGTTTAACCATATGTTCTCTTGTTATTTTTACCTCTCGCTAAGAGAAAATCGCATATCCAGATTTTAGTGAATAAGCACGTTTTAAGGTCTCTAGAATCCGATTATAACATTTTTACGATGATGTCCGTATGTGTGTGTGGATGTGTGGATATTGGATTCACGATTTCTCAAATACTATAAGACTTAAGATATTTTTAACTACGGATTCCTCAATCTAACAATAATGGGAAGAGTTGATTAAGTTTTGGTAACAATTGGACAACCGAAAGTAGTAGTTACAAGAAAAAAATCATCTAAATATTATTTATCGAAAAATTATGTACATACTTATTTAAAGAACGTTAAATTCTTTATTCGATAAATATAAATTCATTATTATATCTTCTATACATTTAGAGATAAAGAAATGCGTATAAAATAATTTGATGTAAAAAATCTCAGATCAAACTACTAAAAGGCAAGAAATTCAAATGTTTGTAATTGACACATAAATGTCACGTGAATGTCACTGTCAAAAATATTTGTACATTAGGTACGTTCTATCGGTGTCAGAAATCTTCCTACTTCTTCTAGTACAACCTCAATTATCGTTCTATTGCGTCAAAAAAATCTGAATATTCCTAGGAATCATTCCAACTTCAGAGCTGGAAGCGCTGGTAGAAAGATGTATAGAGTGGAGATAAATTCAAAATTTTACTAACCGACTGTCACGCGTACTTTTTTGTTACATTTGTGAATGTTCAGATTAGACTGCGCTCAACAAAAATACCTCTGTTACATTTTTATTATTTAATATATTTTTATATAATTATAATCTCTGTAATATTTGCATAACAACATTTTGAAGATCCAAAATAAATATACAAAGTTATCTTTAGTTGTTAACTAACAATAACACATAACCACTGCCACTGTTCTATAGTATTTATTTTTTACTTGACAGTTGTTTGCTACTGAGTGTTCTATTGCTTTAAGAATATTCTTATTCTAGTAGGAATATTTCTGACACCAATAGAACGTACCTTTTATTATGAAGATTATGAAAATAAAAAAAAAGTCAACAACGCAAAAGAATATACGTAAAAAAGAATATAAAAGGAATTTGCGAAAAAATGACGAATATAAAGAAAAAGAAAAGGAAAGTAGAAAAAGAAAATGTATGTATTGTACATAATTTATATTAAAATATCCCATAGATTTTGCAAATATATGTGAGAATTATTTTGTACTGAGACATGATATATGTATTTGTATTTAAAAATATTTTTCGTTTTATACGTACAACCAGATAAAATATCTGGCGAGAGGTTATGTGCTGGCCACATCAGATTTTTAATATTCAGGTCTTGTGTACATTTTATAGATTTTATTGACAAAATTTGGTTTCACGAATTTAAAATTATATACACGTACGTTTTAAAATATGAGTAGAAGCTGTATAGTGTCTAACATATATATTTGTTTTCTGTTATCTTGTTTCTCATCTATTAGAAAACTAATAACAAATTTGAAAAATTACTGCGGCACTTGGACGGGGATATATTATTTAATTCATATAAAAACGGTCGGCTCTTAAGCGCCATCTACTATTTTCTTACGTATAAGAGTGAAGTATAGCATTTACATTAAAAAGCAAATTTCATAAAACAGTGTTTAGAAAACGAGCTGGTTTGCGAGTTTTTATACTATTTTTTCTATTGAGGTAATTTTATTAAATTTTTAAAAAATTACGCGTCAAAAATATAACAGTTTTTTTAAATCAAATTATGTTGGTAGCGCTTCTCGCAAAAAAAATAATTTCACAGATGAAAATGCATTGTTGACTGACAAAAATTTGAGGCGATATCATGTCATTCATCTGTCAGTTTTGAAAGCAGTCATACCATCTCTAGAAAACAAAAACCGCCAAAAACTGAGCGTTTATAGATCTTCTTAACGAGTTTTCAGTACGTTTATAGACTCATAAAGACACCGAAATAAAAAAAATGTTTATTGTAATAGTTAGTAATAAAACCTTATGCCCATATTCATAAACACTCGTAAAATTTTATACGGTTTGTTATAATTTTTATCATTATACCTATATCATAAGTGGTAAATTTTTGCCGAAAACATTTTCAGATTGTTGTGCTGGTTGCCTAGCAATTTATTGAGTGGCATTGACAAAAAAATCACGAGTTGTCAAACGAGTGATTTTTGATAAATGTCATGAGATAAATTGGCAACAGGCTCGAGAAAAGCAATCGGAAAATTTTTCCAGGATAAAATTTTATCCACGAATGGTATTCGGATCACTATTTCCAAAATAAAAATCAGGTAATCATTCATCATTCATATATGCTTTTTCAACAATCGACTCGTTTTTAATAAAAACTGATAACACTGAAAATATATACACTTTGATAGGTATGTAAACAATTACTGAGTTTACATGCAAGTTTGAAACCGTTTTCAAAACATTTTTAGTTTTCAAAACGCCATGTATACGGTGTCAAAACGGTTTTGAGTTATCTCAAACCAAAACTAAAATTCATGAGTTTGGCTTGAAAATTAGTTTGAAATCTATTCATATAAACACTTAAAATTCAGTTTCGATATTGCGCATGCGTACATAGCATAACGTTTCTGTTGATTTGTGTTATTTGGTGTTACTAACCTACAAATAAACTAGCAGTTGTGTAGTTTTAATGCGTAGTGGTGCAAAATAGAAAAAATAATTGGAATAATGGCCAAACGAAGAATTTAGAGTGAACAAGATCAGTCACTTACATCAGCCAAATGCGCATGCGTCAAAACTATTTTGAAAATTGCATATAAACAGTTTCACATAATTTTGACTGAAAATTGAAATCATTTTTAAAACTGCATGTAAACATAGTAAATATGTTTCTACACCGCCAAAAACATTACGCTTATCAAAACTCACTTGTAAAAAATGCAACATCTTATTGGCTTAAAGGGTGCGAAAAATTTTTTGTGACGTTGTTTTGTTGAAATGAAACTTGGTAACTAGGTAGAATCTTGAATTTGGATAGGCTTATAAATTTATGAGTGAAATACTCCAGTAAAAACAGTTGACACTGAAAGAAATATTGAAATTTAAATTGTCAAGTTTGATTCTATTTGCCAAAAATTATGCGAGCCGTTATGAAATGTTACGAGTGTTTATGAATATGGACATTACTTAGATATAATAAAATTATAAAACAATTTACTTTTTAATAAAAAAAATAATTAATTTTTATATTTTTATTATTATATTAATATTTACAACAATAAATAAGTGAAATACTTATTTTTATGGACATAAAGTTATTAATATTTGAACGAATTTGGATAGCATATTTTCAAAAAATTTAAAAACGTTGACAGTAATTATGAACAACTGTTCAAGGTTGATTAACGTGCAGTTGACTAAACGTGTTTTTCTCTGTTATTCGTTTATGGATTGTTTTGGAGTATAAAAAATGTACACTTCAAGAATTATATAAATATAAGAAATAATTTTGCAAATTTTGGAAAAATTCTCTTTGAGAACCTGCTCATAGAAATGTAACACCCAGTAGGTATAATAGATTTCAAGTAGACAGACGGTTCAATATATTTCTGCTCTACATCCGGTATACACATGTTGTATATTTTTAATCGAAATATTAAAGAAAGTACCTAAAATCAATAAAGTAAACATTGGTAAGGCATGAGTTAACTATTTATTCAAACGCAACTATGTTGGATATTTTGTTCGCTTATTACCTTCCGTCACCTTTAGGTAAGGAAGGTATTGTCTTTGGTCAAAAAATTCGATGATGAGTTTTTACTCAATAAGCACGTTTTAGAGTCCCTAGAATACGAATTTACTATTTTTACGATGATGTCTGTATGTGTGTGTGTGCGTGTGTGTGTGTGGATGTGTGTGTGTGTGGATGTGTGTGTGTGTGTAACAAAATTTTCGTCTGCGATAACTCTAATACTACAGTTACAAAAATTATAATTTTTTCGTATACTTCTTCGTTACATCCATATGAAGAGCTGATTAGATTTTGGTTACAATTGGTCAACCGGAAGTACCATAATTTGAAGATTTTAACAGTTTTTCTTGAAAAAACTAAAATATAATTTTTTCACATTTGATGTTATTATAAATATTAAAGAATAATTTATTCTCTATACGATTTGACTGCATTATATACTTAATATTAAATGGATATAGAGTTAAAAAATTATATAGAAATTAAATTTCATAAAGTAGCCACAGCTATGGAAACAGCTACTATATTAAGAAAATTCTGATTGAAAGATGTCAGTGTCAAGTGAAATTGAGATAGTGTTTGTCTTATAATTTTACGGGAAATATAGGATCTTTTGCCTTTTGTATGGAATTTGTATAAAATACATACAACTGCTTTAAGGTAATGTACAAGAAATAATAATAATAATAATAAATCTTTTATTTCTGCAGATACATTACACTGTATATAGAAAACGTCACAAAATAATAATTTTCTGTATGAAATTTGCATAAAATACATGCAACTGCCGGAAGGTAATGTACAAGAAATAGAATAATTAACTTAGCAAGGAACTTTCTGTATGAAATTTGTACATAATACTGTAACGTTTATTACAATTTTTACGGGTTCGGTGAAGTTTCCCTTTTTAAAATAATCAAACACAACTAATGTTTAAAAACCAACGGGTTATTTATTTATAGCAAAACGAACATAATTATTTTTGACATTTATATTTTAATATCTGACATTTTTTCGCCCTGTTCTTTCAACTGTCCCATGTCCTAGACTTTTTTCCACGGCTCACTGCTCCCTGCTTGACAGCTGCGCACTCCGCCAGGGCCTACTCGTCACACTGCCCCCTCCTTAAGGATGTTTCGTCTCGAAACTCGTCACCACCATGCCGGTATCTGCACGTTGACCCCCTTGAACAATGTGACATTCGGTGGAAATAACAGTCTACAGTTCTCTTAAAGTCTATTGAGCCGCGGGGATTGTAGCTGCATACCAGAATCTCAATCCCACTATGCCTGAAGAGAACCTCCAACATATTTCTTACAATCCTCCAGCTTAACCCATCAAGGTAACAGGCTAGCTTCGGTACAGCTAGTCTTAGGATGTCTTTATCGAGTAATATACCTCGTAGATCTATTAGTGCATCCCAGACGGCACGATAGGTTGGTTTCTCATGTGACAGATGTTTAGTCACCAAATAGAAAAGACTCCTTTTTCGGCTTGAATCTTTATCTGTTATTTGTAGCACCTTGCCGACACGTGGATTCTGTTGCCGTAGTTCTTCGAGTTGGCCGAACTTCCTCTTAAAAACCACGGAAACTCCTTGAGACATCTGCAGATCTTGTGCCACACAATGAGCCAGTGAATATTCATCCGGAACTTTAAATAGGTCCCCTTGATGATCCTTGGTCACCTCGTTTCGTGCAACGTGACCCATAGAATAAAAGGACATGAACTCGTTGAATGTCATTTCTGAGTCTTGTAGAATTTGTCTAGCTTGGCCTTCACCGGTGTTATTATCTTTGTTGTTGCCGGTGAAAGGGGCCAATCGATTAAAATGGATCACCCTTGGTTTTCCACCAGTCCTCTTCCTGATTCGGTATATGACGTCATTTATCCGCTTCAGTACTTCGTAGGGACCTTCCCAGGAAGTCTGTAACTTGGGTGACAGGCCACGACGACGCTGTGGGTTATATAACCAAACCAAATCTCCAGCTTGGTAGCCACCATCCTCAGCCCTGACGTCATATGTTTCTTTCATTCGGTCGCTAGCGCTCTGAATGTTGGAACGTACTTGGTTATGGATATCGTTCATTTTTTTTCGTAAGTTGGTGACGAAATCGTCCCCAGCCAAATCTTCACCCGGCTTGCTCCCAAACTTCAAGTCGCAAGGCAACCGTAATTCATGGCCAAAGACGATGTTAGCCGGAGTCTGTCCGGTTGTTTCGTGGACAGATGACCGATACGCTAACAGGAACAGGTGTATATAATGGTCCCAGTCTCTTTGGTTCCTAGAGACAACTTTGGAAAGGTATCTGTTGATGGTCCTGTTCATGCGTTCGACCATACCATCCGACTGTGGGTGTAAAGCAGTCGTTCTTGTTTTATGGATATTTAATATGTCGCAAATGTTTTGGAATAAAGCAGACTCGAAATTCCTGCCCTGGTCGGAGTGTAATTCCAATGGAACCCCGAATCGACATATCCATTCGTTGACGAGAGTTTTTGCAACTGTAGCGGCTTCCTGATTTGGCAAAGCATATGCTTCGACCCATTTGCTAAAGTAGTCCATAACTACAACGATGTATTTATTCCCCTGGTCGGATTCTGGGAATGGGCCGGCTACATCAATTGCAACTCGTTCAAACGGGCTCCCAACATTATATTGTCGCATCGCGGCCCGCCGACGTTTCTGTGGTCCATTGCTGGCAGCGCAAACCAAGCACTTCCTGCACCACTCCTTTACATCTTCACGACAATTCACCCAGTAAAATCGCTCACGCAGTTTCAGGATTGTTCTCGTTACTCCTAAGTGTCCTCCAGCAGTTCCATCATGAATCTCCTTTAGTATCTCCGGTACTCTTTTTCTGGGGATTATGATCTGCATCCGTTGATCTGTAGCTTCAGGACCTTCCAGGATACGTTTTAGGAGCCCGTCCTCTATAACGACAGAATCCCACTGCGCCCAGTATGATTTTACATTCTTCGAGTGTCGTGCAACTTCTTCCCAAGTCGGTTTACGGCCTTCCCGCTTCCAGTCCAAAAGGTGTTTCAATTCTGGGTCATTCTCTTGGTCTTTCTGTACTTCTTCAATTAGCCAATGATCGTCTATCACCGTGGTTCTTAAAATTGAGACAGACTTCTCTTCCACTCGGGTACAGTGTTTACAGTCCTCGGGACAGGGCCGTCGTGACAATGCGTCGGCATTCCGATGACTAGTTCCTGCTCTGTGCTCAATGTCGAAGTCGTATTCTTGTAGCCGTTCAATCCATCGTGCTACCTGCCCTTCCGGATTTTTAAATTGCAACAACCACTTCAACGCAGCGTGATCAGTCCTCACCAAGAATTTCCTTCCATACAAGTATTTGTAGAAGTATTCGACGGATTTTACCACTGCCAATAATTCTCGCCTAGTGACGCAGTAGTTACGCTCCGGTTTCGACAGCGTTTTACTAAAGAAGCCTATAACCTTTTCTTGTCCACCTTGAATTTGAGATAGTACTGCGCCTATCCCGACATTGCTGGCATCTGTATCCAATATAAAGTTCCCGCTGAGCAGGGGATAACTAAGGATAGGTGCTGTTGTTAATGCTCGCTTCAGGTTGTTGAAAGCGTCTTGGCAATCCTCCTCCCATATGAAATTTCGACCTTCCTCTGTGAGCCGTGTCAGCGGCTTAGCAATATTGGCGAACCCAGAGACGTATCGTCGGTAGTAAGTGCAAAGGCCGAGGAAACTTCGCAACTCGTGTTTATTGGTGGGTACTGGCCATTTTTCCACTGATTCAATTTTCTTTTTGTCAACTGCTATTCCATTTCTGGACACAATATGACCCAGGTACTGCACTTCTTTGCGGAAGAGATGACATTTCTTCGGGCTAAGCTTCAAGCCCGAACTTCGCAGCCTCAGGAATACCTCCTCTAAATTCTTCAGGTGTTCACTGAACGTCTTCCCGACCACAATTATGTCGTCAAGGTACACCAAGCAGGTCTTCCAGGATAACCCTTGTAGAACTGTTTCCATCAATCGTTCGAATGTGGCGGGGGCATTACAAAGCCCGAATGGCATCACTGTAAATTGCCACAGCCCAGCACCGACAGAAAACGCAGTCTTCTCTCGATCTGCTGGTGCCATATCAACCTGCCAGTACCCGCTCTTCAAATCCAAGGTTGAGAATAATTTTGATCCTGCCAGCGTATCCAAGGTGTCATCTATCCTGGGTAATGGATAACTGTCTTTTTTCGTCACGCTATTGAGTTGACGGTAGTCCACGCAAAAGCGTGTTGACCCATCCTTCTTTTTCACAAGGACCACTGGTGAAGCCCACGGGCTACTGGAAGGCTCTATGATTCCTTCTTTTTCCATTTCCCGAATAATGTTCTCGGTTTCTTCTCGCTTAGCCAATGGTAGTCTTCTTGGAGCTTGACGGATGGGGCGCGCATCACCCGTGTTTATTTGATGTTGTGTTATATTAGTTCTACCTTTGATCCCACTACCGGTGTCGAAAACGTCTTGGTATTTGATGACTAGATTCGTCAATTTTGTATTCTGGTCTGGGTTCAATTCTTGGCACGATGTTGACAGTAGTTGAGCCAGTTCTCCGGAAATCTTCTTTACTGGACGGTGTACGACGGCTGCTTGCCTAATAATCGAAGTTACTGATGCACAATGTCCGACGACAGTACCTTTCTTTAGAGTAACTGGATAATAATTCGTATTCATTACTCGAACTGGTATTAACTTTCCAGTACACACAAGAGATTTTCCCACTAGTATTCCACGAATAGTTACATCATCATGATTTCCAGGTTCTAACATCATTATGCATCCTTCAGGAACTTCGTGATCCAGGTTGGCTTCCAAAATCGCTTCGCTTCGATCCGACACGATTGTATCTTCAGCTATCGTAACACGTACCGTATCCTCGCCTTTGGGGTGTAAAACAATCTCTTCGCCATTGATCGTCAATATTCCACGTTTTAAATTTAGTTCGAAACCGTTTACGTTCATAACATCCATTCCGAGGATAAATTCGTCCTTGATGTCGGCTACAAGTGCTCGGTGTTTAATTGACGTGTTTCCGATGGTAATCGTTATGTCTGTTTCACCATGGATGTTAGCTGCGTCCCCTGTCGCTGTGCGAAGTCGCCACAAGCTTGGTTCCATCTTTTTATGATTCTTGATGATATCGGGCCTAACGACTGTCTTTGTGGCGCCTGTATCTATCAGCAAGGCGTATGGTTTCCCGTCGACGAACCCGTCCACAAAAATGCTATTTACTCGATTTTGTAAGGATGCGACGTATCCGTTTAGTTTCAGGGCATTTTGGTCGTGGATCAACGTTCGCCCTCTTGCGCCGACCCGTTTTAGTTTTCCGGTGATTTATTTTGCAGTTGGTCACAACGTCTTCGCACATGTCCTAACCCACCGCAGTGCCAGCAACGAAGTTGTTTCTTCTTTGGCATTACTTCATTCAACACGCGTCGTATTGTTGCCTCCGTGGATTCATGGCATGGTTCATCTGCGTCCTCTATTGTGCGAATATTACCTTGACGTCTTGAAGCGTGTTCCGCCGCCTCAAACTCTAACGCGCTGGCTAGGGCAGTAGGCAGAGTACTCGGACGAGCCAGAATCAGAGCCCGCTTGGTTTCTTTATCTCGGAGCCCATCAATGAATCCTTGCACAGCCAGGCGCTCCAACACATTTTCCGGGGTTTCAGGATATGCCAGGCGAACTAGTCGTGCGATATCGTTTTCAAATTCTTGTAGACTTTCAGTTGATTTCTGATATCTATTTCTCAACTGCGAGTGGTATACTTGCTGTAAATGCGCGTGTCCATAACGCATTTCTAATCGCTGAACTAGTAGTTGGTAATTCTGCCGCTCTTCTGGTGTAATTGTTTGCAAGATATCGACCGCATCGCCACGCAGCGCAACGACTAAAGCTGTAGCTTTTTCAAATGTTGACCAGCCATTAGCTACAGCGGCAGCTTCAAATTGGGCGTGATAGTTGGGCCATGATACCTTACCGTCAAACTGAGGTGGTTTCATGCGGATTTTGTGCGTTAGCACTCTACCGTCTGTTACTACTTCCTCAACTTTGTCATTATCTAGTAGCTTTTGATTTGATGGCATTTTCTGTATTGATTCCATCTCTTTTGTTACCATATCATCTTCAATTTTTTTATTATCTAGCTGGTCATGGCTCGATGATAGACCTAGTGTCAAAAATCTTACTTCGATTTCGTTGATTTTCTGTTGAAAGTATCGAGAAGTTTCTTCTAATTTGGAATCAACGTTTTCCATTTTTTCTTCAAAATTTCTAGAAGTATTCTCCAGTTTTGCTTGTAATTCTTCTGCGAAGCTTCTAGAATATTCTTCAGTTTTTTTGGAATGTTCTTCGAATTTATTTTCCAACTTCTCTTCTATTTTCCCCTGTAATTCTTCAGATAAAATTTTAGAATCTTCTCGAAGTCGTTGTTCCAACATTTTGGAATGGTCTTCAGTTCTCCTGAAATTCTCTTCTAATTTACATTGTAATTCGTCTGCTATACTCTTTGAATTTTCCTCTAATTTTCTAAACAGAGAGCCCCAATCGCCGAAAATTTCAAATTGGTAGGTTTCCCAATTTTCTCCAGATTCAGTCAAGCATTGACGAAGTCGATCTTGGAGTACACTTTTCTTACCCGTAGTGTCTAATTCTCTTTCTTCTAGTTCTCGTTTCAGATCAGCCACTTTCAAGTCACTCAGATTTACCATTCTTGGAGCCATTTTAATTTATTCACACGAAAACTTCACTTTTAACTCTTTAAAGACAACCCCACACCTGACACCAATTGTAACGTTTATTACAATTTTTACGGGTTCGGTGAAGTTTCCCTTTTTAAAATAATCAAACACAACTAATGTTTAAAAACCAACGGGTTATTTATTTATAGCAAAACGAACATAATTATTTTTGACATTTATATTTTAATATCTGACATTTTTTCGCCCTGTTCTTTCAACTGTCCCATGTCCTAGACTTTTTTCCACGGCTCACTGCTCCCTGCTTGACAGCTGCGCACTCCGCCAGGGCCTACTCGTCACAATACATAGAAGTGACGGAAGTGACGGAAGGTAATGTGCTGGCCACATCAGATTTTTTTACATGGAATCAATTTTAGCAAGCACAAGCTTTCTATAAATATGTATAACTGGCTTATTCTGTAAGAATTTCGTTATACCATAACGTATCGTTATGATGAAAAAGTTATTAAATGACGATAATTTTCAAAAAGCGTATTCTGTAAAACCATTGTCGTTATATTGAAATCGTATTGTCATTATTTTAAGTAGTTCATGAACGATAATGATTCACTTATTCAATCCGAAAATGTCAATTGTTAGCAAATGGAAGAGTTAATTAATTTATTATTTATATTTGTGCAGGAAGAAATGGAAAATAGGTAACAAAACATTTATTCAAGCATCAAATATATAATTGTCAACCATATTTAAAATTTAGAAGGAATGTTTGTGGTCGTGAAAGTCTTTTATGGGATAATAATAATCCATTTGATAATCGATATTTATACATATTCTTTGCTCAATAAAGAAATAATAATTAAAATAATAATGTCAATTTTTTTGCATAATGACATAATGACAATCTAATTTACAATAATAGTTACTAACTTTTCTAAAAAAATTGACTAAAGTCGTTCTGACAAACGGTATGAGGACGTTTATAACGATATTACTTATAGTATATTCCGTAACTTAACCACGACTGTAGTTATGGTTCAAGTGGTCAGGTTATGGTCACTGAAAAGTGGTTGTGATTCGGAACATCTTGGTTAATTTGTGTCGGTAAAGCAGGGAACCACCGCGTCATTAGAAATAAGTAACAACATAACTTTTGTCTATCCTTATACTAACGTAAATATTATACATATCATTGTATAGTATTATATTATAAGAAATAAGAATATGACCACAACAACCACAAAAAGTTTGTGGTCGTCGTGGTCACGAAAAAGTAATCAAAACTTTCAGGAACCACATTTCGAAATTGAACCGCGATCCTGAAATTATACTTTGGTTGCATTACGGAACGCATAACCAGAACCTTGGTCACCGCGGTTAAGTTACGGAATATACTATTAGTGAATACGATTTTTACAAAATGTCGTTCAGGATCACATCGTCACATTTATAAATAACGATAGTTGTTATATAACGATATTTTTACAAAATAAGCCTGTTAAATCGGATTTTTTTTTAAATAGAGTAAATATTAAGCGTAAAATAATAAGTTAATTCCTAATAAAATGAAAAACATTTAATATTGCATAAAGAGATTCTTTGTTAAATGTTCTTTCTGCTTAAAATGCATTTCATCCTTCCGAGAATTCATAATCATTACTAATTGTTTGTCCAGCGGACTCATAATGAAGCATGAAACATTTCGACCGCTTTGTATAACTAAATGTTACTCCTTCGCAATGCGTTTCTAAATTTACCCTGCTGGCGTAAAGGCAAGTGCATTCGCAGCGGGACACCCAGAGAGCCAGTACAAAGAAGCCAGAAAGTCGGGAAGTCGGTTTCCGAACCGTAGCGAAACTCACAAGCCGGGGCTAATTCGCCGAACCTTTGATTCGTGTGAAAAGCACAATAACGCCTATGATCGACGTAGGCGTGCAAGCACAAAGGGGACTTAAAACTTAGACAGAAAGAGCGGCTTCTAATCTTAGACCACACCAGGTAGAGTAATTAGATACAGTTATGGTATTTCTCCGAGGTTTTTCAATGGAGGTGTCTTTTCATTATTTATTATACCTCGTAGAAATTAATTTTAAAGCTCCCGATTTCAAATTAATTAGAAATTCATCCCTTATTTAATTTGTCTTGAAGCAGCGGCGTGTTTTGACTGCTACATCGTATTTCATACTGTAATAGTTTCATACGAAGTTGGAATAATATGAACCTATACAATTTATGACACGGTCAATTCTGTTGACAGGTTAGGTATTTTATTAGTAATTCTACCCTTTCCCCCTTTCAAAATTAAATCCTATCCACCCTGCATTATTAACTTTATTACCTCCATTACGACACAGCAGAAGGATACAATTACGGCGACATTCTTTTGCTTTCAAATGTGGGACCCCATTATACATCAATTCGACCACGAATTATACGTATGAAAGGAGCGGAACAATAATGATTTCTTATGCCGAAAAAGAATTCGAAAAATACACATTGTGTAAAAGGTGTAATAGCGTACCAGCCGACAAAGGAAATACAGATTTTGTATTTGTGTTATACCAAACAAAGACTGCAATAGCATGTGCTTTTTCTTTTCAGAGACACAGTCAATTTTTCTGTTTTCTATTTCCTATATTTAACCATATTTTATAAATTATCAATGTTATATTTTAGGTAAATGCATTCTGTTTGAAATGATTGTTTGATATTTGATTAGTTTACTTCCTTCACCCAAAGGTAAGAGAGATATACTTGTAGTCTTGTGTCAAAAAATTCGATGATGAGTTTTTAATGAATAACCACTTTTTAAGGGTGCTTTGAATACGAATATATGATTTTTATGATGATGTCTGCATAGCATGAGTGCGGCAATTGTTTCCGTCTTCGGTTAACACTAATATTCGATGGATTTAGTGATAAAAATATTATAATGATTACTTTTGACATTTCTTAAAACCAACGAAATGTTTCAATGTTTATAAAGTGTCTTTTAACCAATCCTGTCATTATTATACTGAGAATAAAGCTCCATAGCTATTTTCATTTAAGCCATTCGGTATTGTAGAGAATAGGGCTTAGTTTTGAAGTCTCTGATTGGCTGATATTGGAGACAAGAGACAAGTTTACCCAATCTAATTTCGACTACTTAAAATTGGAGCTGATGCGAGCGACATCTGTTGAATGTCTTAAATGGAACAGGGTATAGACATTATTTCCAGGAATAATCTCGGTAGCTTTTGTTTTTGTTGTCAAATATCAGATAGTTAACAACACATTAGTAAAATCAGCAAAAATTACTAATTTAGTGCCGTTCTGATCATGAAATAAACCAAAAAATTAGAGTAACCAATTCTAGAAATACCATAATTAGTACTTATAATTTCCAATTATTTATAATTATTGTCGAAGTCGTGCTGTGTTCTTGTTGTCAACAAAACAAATTTGCCAACTGGGCCATGTACCTAACTATGAATGAAGCTAGTTAATTACGAAGTAGATGGTGTTACAATATCATAACCAAGGCAGTCTATTTCTAATGTCGTTGTTTGAAACAAATTTGTGGATCAAAAAAAAAAAAAAACTAATTAAATATAATTCGATAGTTCGATAAATTAGAAAATAATTCTTCAGTTTCGTTCTCAAACTTGTTGCTATTTGGGAATAGCCACTCAAGTTCTATATGGGCTTTCGTGACTATTGCCTGGCAACAAATTTTCGACAAATCTGTCAAATTATTTTCAATTATTCTCACTGTTATATTATTAGTGAAAATAAGTTCCATAATTTTAGCAACAACTTGAGGTTTGATGTAATGTGTTGGCTACATCCGACTTTTAATGAATGAGTATTGATTTCATAAGGCTGGGATTTAAACAAAAAATTATATAAAAATATATAAATTTATATAAATATAATGTAAAATAATACAGTTGAACCGTACAAAATAAAGATGATACGTACAAAAATTACTCATACAAAATAGATTGAATAATGAAATATAGTTAAAACGTACGAAAAAACTTGTTACAAATATCTGTTGTGGACACCACACGACTTCCTTGTACTCCTTTTAAACTGTACATATTTATTAATAACTAAATTACAAAATATTAATTTCATAAAGGTAAGTGCACAACTAGACTTTATAGAAGTTGTAAATAATAAATTTAAAAACTAGTTTGTAAAATAACGACAAAAAAGCGTCAGAGGAAGACCAACATGAAGTATAGACACAATCATAAAATTGCACGTATTTAACATTTGACATTAATATTCATTTTTTATTTTTTATTTTTATCCTAATCCATAGCAAACTTTATTAGAAAAATCAAAAAGTATAAAATTTTTAAATTTACATATCTCGGTTATACAAAAAGCTAATTTAATAATACTTGATGTGCTAGAAGCAGAATTTAATTCTCATAAACTTTTATTTGAAGCATTTATTTCTAAAATCAAAATAAAACCATTGACATAAAATTTGAAAAGTTTCGGATTATATTTTAAAATAGTTTTTCATTAAAATCTATTATGGGTTTCAAGTAAAGTACACTTTTGGAAATTATGTAATGACCAAAAAATGAAGTGCGCAACTAGATGTTATAGCAGTCCTAAATACAAAATTTCAACTTTCGACGGCTTACCGCTTTTGAGTTATACGAGATACATACGTACATACGTAGGTACAGACTTCACGACGAAATTAGTCAAAATGGATTCAGGGATGGACAAAATGAATATTATATCCGTTGAAATCTGAAAACCGTAATTTTTCGCGATTAAAATACTTCCTATAATTTGTGCAAGGAAGCAAAACAATATTAATTAACTTAACTTATCCTGTCATAATTTAGCCAAATCTACAATAAAATTATCTAACCTTGTTTTGTTGTAGAAATCTTTTTGTGTAAATGCTATTTTTTTCAATTTTGTTGTAGTATGTATTATTTTTGTACTTTAGGGATTTAAACAAAACTAAATCCATTTTCTTATTGTACAAAACATTCAACTATTAACTAAAAAGTGCTGAGCATTTACATGCGCTCATTTTAAATTAATTTATTTTTATTGACAGCGGAGCTTACCAACTTAAACATTAAAACTGCTACAGTTTGCTGCTAACTGCCTTTTAATTTTTAATTTCGCGCTTAATGTTAATGACGGTTACTATTAAAGTATTATAGCCTCTTTAACTAGATAAATGTATACCAGAAACTTTAAATAAAACTCATATCGTATGTAAAATACTTAAGAGTAAGTATCATAAAAGTAACCAATAATCCACACATTTTTACATATTTGCTACCATTATATTAAAAATATTAGAATATTATATGCAGGACAAATCATTTATACTGAATTAAACTATTTTTATTTAATAATAAAATCTATTCTTCTTATGTCCGGTTTTATAAACATCGAATAAACTGCTGTTATTATTTTGAAAGTAAATTTAATTGACGATTAAATAAAAATGTCTGTTTTATAAAACATGTTACACAGTAAATATTTTATTCTAGTGATTTACCGACAGAGACATGACATCTATCATTATTTTGTAATTTTTGCATATAAATATTTTAATATTTTCTATAATTATTTACATTTAATACTGTTTTTCACTGTATTAAAAACCTAGATGCCAGAGTGGTAATAAAATTTTAGTTTTTTATGAATTTGCAACTACAATTTTAACTGGGGACAAGAAAAAGAGCCTCCATGAAGAGTGTGTGAATACCGTAGTACACTCAGGCTACGGTTTCTTATACCGGCTAATCTTTCCACTACTGGAGCATAAGAGAGATTGATAAAATCACATTCCACAATTTTTTTTATAACTTCATCAGAAAGTATAAGTAAAACTAAGACTACTGGTAAAAATCTGGTGAAAAAATCCTATTAGTAAGCGAGTTATGGTCCCCGAAGTTTGAAAATATAGATGTGACGCCACGAATATAAGTTTTTATATAAAACTGTTTTCTTCGTGGACTGGTAGCCACGTGTCCGCTATTTGAATTTATCTACTTCCATTGGTAGTAGACTCCACCCCCTAACTAGGTATTCGTTATATATTTATAGGTGGTCTTTGAGTCGCCAATCAAAATAATATATATGGATTTCATATGAGTGACGAGCTGCTAAAAGAAAAACCCCCTTATTTCCGAAGTATTTCAATTATATCATTTTATTTCTTTATTAATATTCATTACTAAGCATCTACTTTCACTATTTTTTACTAATTTCTCTTAATTCGATTGAGCTGTAATCCTCTATTTAGTCTGTAGAGTTACTTAGCTAGTATTTTTATGCTTGTTTTATAAAACGAAAATCTCTGGAATAAACTGTTACTTTAAGAGTAAATTTTACTTCGCTAGTAATTTACTTATCCAACTTTTATAAAACTGAGCATTAAAGTTATAAAAACTATTTTTGTCAGCATAGATACGTATAAAATATCAGTCACTTGTTATTCATTTACATAATAAAATTAATTTGTTCAAACAAAAAGAAAAACTAATTGCATGTCTCGTCAAATACGAATATAAAAAGAAATGAAAAACGGTGTATTTATTCTTCTATTCAGTTTCCCTTTGATTTTTTTGTTAGTTTTAATGGCAATATATTGCACCAATTGACTTTTTTTAATTAGTGCAGCTACAAATGAAGTCCATGTAAGTGCAGATATCAAACAAAGTCCGTATATTAGGGGAGAAAAATTAAACTGGTATTCTTTTTCTTTTTTGCAATGAATACAGAATGAATTCTACTGTGAGTA